>CM033476.1:70749244-70958056 GCA_019447015.1 Hymenochirus boettgeri | reverse complement strand
ACTACTCTCTTTGCATTAAAGGGCACACTATTCCCTTTGTATTAAATGGCACACTAACACTCTTTGCATTAAAGAGCCACACTACTCTCTTAGTATTATTGGGCACACTAACTCCCTTTGTATTAAATGACACACTAACCCCCTTTTTATTAATTAGCACACTAACTCTCTTTGTATTAAAGGGCACACTACTCTCTTTGTATTAAAGGGCACACTAGTCTCTTTGCATTAAAAGGTACACTAATTCTTTTTGTATTAAAGGGTACATTAACTCTTTGCATTAAAGGGCACACTAACTCTTTGTATTAAAGGGCACACTAACACTCTTTGTATTAAAGGGCACACTACTCTCTTTGTATTAAAGGGTACACTACTCTCTTTGAATTAAAGGGCACACTACTCTCTTTGCATTAAAGGGCACACTACTCTCTTTGCATTAAAGGGCACACTACTCTCTTTGAATTAAAGGCACACTACTCTCTTTGCATTAAAGGGCACACTATTCCCTTTGTATTAAATGGCACACTAACCCCCTTTTTATATTAGCACACTAACACTCTTTGCATTAAGGGCACACTACTCTCTTTGCATTAAAGGGCACACTATTCCCTTTGTATTAAATGGCACACTAACACTCTTTGCATTAAGAGCACACTATACTCTCTTAGTATTATTGGGCACACTAACTCCCTTGTATTAAATGACCCTAACCAACCCCTTTTTAATATTAGCACACTAACTCTCTTTGTATTAAAGGGCACACTACTCTCTTGTATTAAAGGGCACACAGTCTTCTTGCATTAAAAGGTACACTAATTCTTTTTGTATTAAAGGGTACATAACTCTTTGCATTAAAGGGCACACTAACTCTTTGTATAAAGGGCACACAACACTCTTTGTATTAAAGGGCACTACTCTCTCTTTTGTATTAAAGGGTACACTACTCTCTTTGAATTAAGGGCACACTACTCTCTTTGCATTAAAGGGCACACTACTCTCTTTGCATTAAGGCACACTATTCCTTTGTATTAAATGGCAACACTAAACACTCTTTGCATTAAAGCGAACACCTCACGTCTCTTAGTATTATTGGGCACACTAACTCCCTTTGTATTAAATGACACACTAACCCCCTTTTTATTAATTAGCACACTAACTCTCTTTGTATTAAAGGGCACACTACTCTCTTTGCATTAAAAGGTACACTAACTCTTTGTATTAAAGGGCACACTAACGCTCTTGTATTAAAGGGCACACTACTCTCTTTGTATTAAAGGGTACACTAATTCTCTTTGTATTAAAGGGTACACTAACTCTTTGCATTAAAGGGCACACTATCTCTTGTATTAAAGGGCACACTAATTCTCTTTGTATTAAAGGGCACACTAACTCTTTGTATTAAAGGGCACACTACTCTCTTTGTATTAAAGGGCACACTACTCTCTTTGTATTAAAGGGCACACTACTCTCTTTGTATTAAAGGGTACACTACTCTCTTTGTATTAAAGGGTACACTAATTCTCTTTGTATTAAAGGGTACACTAACTCTTTGTATTAAAGGGCACACTAACTCTTTGTATTAAAGGGCACACTACTCTCTTTGTATTAAAGGGCACACTACTCTCTTTGCATTAAAATGTAGACTAATTCTCTTGAAATCTACAAGAGATAAAGACTTGAAAATGGGGGCGGCAGAAAAATTTCAGCCAAATCCTCCAAAATATTGATAATGTGATGCGATGCTTTAGTATTTGGTTGATTGAGCCAATTTGTATTAAGTACCGATTTTCTATATTTAATGGTCAAGTAAACAATGGTAAATAGAGAAGAGAAAGAAAAAAGTCAGACACCAAATAGATTTTTATTTTATTAATTTCTATTCTATTTACCTATTTATTTCTAACCTATTTAACAGTTAACCCAGAGGAAGGCAAAAAACCCATCTGAAGACAATGCGCTCCAGAGGGGGAAAAATTCTTTCTGACCCCAACTAGCGTTCAGATTACTCCCTGCGTTAACTTATAACTAAAAGCTTATACCGATGTGCAATGTGCACATGTGACTGCTGACAAATGGCCATACCGGGTGATAATTGCCATTAATATGACCATTTGTTGTCCATTGTTTTGGTAGTGGTCTCGTGTGGAATCGCAGATATGTACAAGCTTAAAGGCTCATACACATGTGTAATGGACGACTATTTCAGTGCACCAATGGCCAATGCATTAAACAATTGGTCAAACCTTGTTGATGTTTCGCTGGTTTGGATCATCAATGAGGCCTGAGCGAACACCCGTTTCGGCTATTAATTAGACTTCAATGGCCAAATTAGCCCCTCTCCTGTCCTGCTCCCCCTTGGACCTGCCTTCCCTCCAGTTCTCTCCACTCCTATTCTGACTATTTCTGATCCTTTCCCCCTTCCAATATTTCCCTTTCTGGTTATCATGTCCTGTCCCCCTTCCTGTCCTGCATCTCTTTAGTCCTAACTGCCTCCTGTCATGCTCTTCTCCTGTCCTGTCCCTCTCTGATTCTGCCCCCCTCTAATCCTGTCCCTCTCCTGTTCTATCCCCCTCCATTCTTACCTTCTCTGGCTCTACCCCCCTCTAGTTTTTTCCCCCTCTGGTCCTTCCTGCTCCCTTCCTTTTATGCCCTTTTCCGGAACTGCCCTCTCTCTGGTCTTGTTTTCTATTCGATCCAGCACCTTCTCCAGTGCTGTTCCCCTGTATTCCTGCTCCACCTTCTCCTGGTCCCTTATCTGCATTGCTACAATGAAAGAGAAAACTGTTCAAATCAACATTACAAAATTATTACATCAATTAGTAATATACGTTTGACTTTATAGGTTGATAGTAAATGTGAGAAGATGTCAGATGGGACCTCCTGCCCAATTATAGTATAGCTCACTGCTGAGATAAGATGAATTAAATTAAATACAAATATAACAAATAAAAATAGATCATAACACAATACAAGATATGGTATATACAATATGGAGTCAGGGCCAAACTATAAATGTATTATTAGTATTGTTAGGTATAATGATAGGTACAAGGCAAACTAATATTGTAAATTTTATTATAACTACACTTGGCGAGAATAAAGAAATACTTAAAATTATATTTACACTGGGTTAATATTTTACACCAAAAATGGCTCTGAGGTAAGTGAACCTCTGTTGAAAAAAGATTTGGGGGTTCTACTAGATAACAGACTTCTAAACAGCAATGACTAGAGCTAGCAAGATGAGGGGATTAGATTCAAGGGAGAAAATATTACAAGGCACTGGTAAGGCCTCATTTGGAACACACAGTGCAGTTTTGGAATCCCATAAACAAAAGGGACATCTTAGAACTGGAACGAGTTTAGAGAAGTTGGATGACTAAATAAAATATCTTCAAGAAGATAAATCAGAACCTTCACAAGCCTTTTTAACTATGTAATTATGTAACTTACCCTCGTCCATCTTCTTTTGCTGCTTTTGGGGCTTTTTCCCTCTAACAGTGACTAAAAAGAAATGGAATATAAGATTATTATTGGCAGTGTAATAATATATATTTATATATAAAAATATATCTTATTGTTACTAGAACAAGATGTCTGCATAAGTTTATTTATTTTTATATAAAATACTTACCGTAACATCCATACAGACTAGGAGGTGGATTGACATAGAAATTCACTTTCCTTTGTGGCTTAATTCCAGCTAAAAAAGATAAAAAATATAAACTAATTGACATTTACATTTATTTTAGAAACGTATAGTACAGTATTTCAGGTTGAATAAATACACATGTCCATCTAGACCAACCTACTAAGCAATACCCACATTTACTGCCTATAACTAGGCACAAATGGGCAGATTATTCGGTCTAATCAACCGATACTTCCGTGGGTAGATCTGCACAAAAAAACCTACTCGATCGTAGTGAACGCTCAGTCGGGACAAAAAGCCCCCTTGTGTGTACCCACTGTAACAGTTTATCCAGAGGAATAGAAAGATTTTTTTAGGGACCATCTTTTGCAAGAATATAAAAAGCCGTAAGCCACTGGCACTTACTCATTTCCTTTTCACAGCTTGTTGGGGCAATGCTGTCCTTGTTTTCAAGGATAACATCTGAAAGAATAAAAAGAATATGCATAGACGTGAATCACAGTGACTGTATTATAAAAATACAACACATTCTCAGTATAAAAAGGAATTAAATCTACAGAGTGCTCTCTCTGTGTCTGCACCAGGAGTGGCGTTAAAGGTAAAGTAACATGTACATTTAGTAACAATACCAGAGGGATTTGCTGGGAGGCACTTGGGCGCTTCATTGCTCTCTTAATAGGTTAAAGTAACAATAAACGGTTTACGATCGGTTAGCGCGGCTTTAACCCCTAGGTTGCGGCTATGAGAATATCGCAAGAAACTCCGGGACGTGTGGCTCTGGTTGAATCTCCAAGCCATTGTAATGGCTTGGAGATTCACTGCTGCCTTTCCAGGTGACCACAGGGGGGGCACCCTGAGCAAATGTTTCAGTTTGCCTTCTGGTAGGGACACACTGTCTAATCTACCTCACAAAATATTCAGTCTGGCATAGCAACTTGGGTGGAAGATGCTGAGGTCCTAAATGTGAGAGTATTTTGCCAGTTTGCATCTTTATATCCTTTCCTGGAGGACCCAGTTACAAATACATATATCCAGATATTAGAAAGTGGTTTTTAACTTAATGGCAATCCCAGCTTGTCTCTGCATCACAAGAGTTTTGTTCCATGAGCATTTCGGTAAAATGTGTCCAAATTCCACAGAACTAAAAATTCACTTAGAGCCAAATTGAAGTGTATTTTTAAAACGTTGCCACAGAATTTTAAAATTCAACACCAATTTCTGTCATTTCAACATCGATTTTCTTCTCAGTGCTGAACTTATCGACTCTGCATTCCGTGCAAATTGTGACCCTTGGAAATTCCACCAGATACACAAGTTTTGTGCCAGTTCTGCCTCATCACTAACCATGAAATGCTTTAGTCCTCAGTTTATGTGAGTACAGACATTATAACTACAGTAATGGGAATTGATCCATACAAGTGTTGCCATGCAGTCCTTGCTTCTTGGGTTAAGCAAAGACAGATATATAAACTTCACCGTAACCACTTATTTCAGGGATTTGTTTTTAGAAGAAGAACATCGTGTAATAAAAAGACCTAAACTGCTTGATATTAATATCTATGTCAGTCATAGTTTATTGGCAGCCAACAGACCTGCCTGGAATAACAGCATTTCACACATTATAATAAGATTTGTAAAAAAGCTGCTGAATCACTAAGATGTGCAAAAGTTTTCAATATTTCTCTAATCCATCAGTAACCCAGTGAAATAAAACCGACATCTGATGCTGCAAAGTAATAGGATAGGTAGGGGATCATGTCAGCAGCCATAAAGGACTGTGGGTAACAAGATTTTCTCATTTCTTTTGCAGGCACAGAAAATTTGAATGTATAATTACACTTCTGTACTATACAAATGAATTAGTTAACCCCTGCGTAACTGCACAGCCGCTGCTATTCTAGAGTTTAGTTATCATTAACCCTTTGTCAATAGGTGAGCATCACTTTAACTCTAGATTTTACCGCTGTGGCTCAGCATACATTTCCTTGTATGACTTTGAGAGAATCCAGGAATAAATCTCTATTTGTTCACATTGTGCAGGAAATCACTGAAACAAATGTCTACTAGAAGGCGTGAAGCCTGGCAGATCCATGGTTAGGTTTGGTACATATGATTTTCTACCCAATGATATATAGATTGGCACCTGAGGAAGGGGGAGGATCCCGAAACGTTGTGCATGCTAGCACGTCACAAATAAATTATTGAGGTTTGAAAGAGTTTTCTCTACAAACATCTATTTCAAAAGATTGGTACTCTGCCAGTAAGCATGGGTACACACCACCAGCAAATGACTGTCGGTCTTGACACAATCGGCTGTCCGATATGGACGAATGTGATAGACGTCACTATCAGTCGGTCACCCAGAAAATATCTCATTGTGTGTATCCAGCCTTAGAAGAAAAGTTTGCAGCCATTATTTCATTCTGATTGACCAATCCTGCATGACCAACTTGACCATGGGTAATTGCATGCAATATTTAGGCCTGATCTTCCAAAATATCACACTGGGGGGTAGATCAAACATATTGACCCCCATGTAGTAGCATCTCTTATATATGTATTAGTCTTACAGGCAAAACAAAGTGCATAATCGAGATTTGTTAAGACCAGTTTCTACTATAACATCTGTGGTCCTTAAGGGTGCTCATTTCCTCAGTTTCCTGTCTAAACTCTCTTTTTTCAACATTCTTGCTTCTTCACAATGCTGCGACAGTAGCTAAGCATTTTCCCAGGCAGCCACTTGGTATTAATCAAAACCAGAAAGAGAATAAGGAGAGAAAAGCTACTGGAGTATTATGTACACAAGGTCTAACCAATGAAACCCCAAATAACAGTGTAAACAAAAACCTACAGAAAAGAGAACTGAGGAATTTGCTGGCAATTCAGCTATTGCTTTGGTTCTTCCCTGAAGCTGGGTACAGGCAGTATCAATGTTTGAAAGATGACAGACAGTATCTGTAAGATTCTGTCTGTCATCTTTCCAAGATCAAACTACACACAGTTTAGTCTTCCTATACTCTATATAGAGTATAGGAAGATTGCTTGGAACTGTCATATTCCATATGACCAGGGAGGTCTCTTATACTTTAGAACAGGGGGCCAACTGCGACCAAAGGAAGTTTCTGGGAATTAAAAAACGTTTCTGATACTGACGGGATTGGCCCTTTATCGTTATTGTGTGTACCCTCCCGGATTGGTTGATGTGTTTGTATGTAGACATCCTTTCTACAAAGTTACAGAGCCTCATAATGGGATAAAACATTCCCTACATCTTAAAGATAACTTGTGCTTGTGCACAGAGTAAGAGGTAACTTCCTCAAGAACTAATACACAGGTAGAGGGGGGAAATTACTGGAATTTCAATGGCTGGAACTAAAGATAAAAGTTCATCGTAAATCTGATGAGGATTTGCTGGTCAAAACCCAAATTAAATTTTCACTCTAGTCCTAACGCCTCCCAAACCCCATTTCCCCCCAGTGCTCCTAACATCAGATATTTTACCTTGAAGTCTGCCGCTCTCTCTCCCTTTAGAAACTCAATATGAGCTTGTGCAGCCTTAAAGCATAAAGATCTTACAGCCATCATAAGTCCTTGGCCATGGCAAAAGTGTCCGGCTGCAGCCTGGTAATAATGCGGGGAGAAGGACCATCAGACTGCAAGGTAAGATCTCTGATCATTAACTGATCTTCTTTTCATTAGTGAAAACTGGTGAGTTTAGTTCCGATAGCAGTTCTGCTGAATTTATAGATTGAATCGAATTGAATTGATTTTTTTAAAGAATTTTCCAGCATTTTGATGGGATTTTTGAAGTTTCAAATGGAATTTTCAATGTTTCAATTTTCTATGAAAAGTCCCAGAAATCCGTTGGATCCAAGGATTTTCTAAACCAGCTTCTCCGAATTGTTTGTTTCAAAACCGGGATTCATCTCTTCGTATGGATCTGGTATGGAAAGTGGAAATGAATTTCAATCCCTTGAAAGGTTCCATTTTGACCATTTTTTTTATAACCATTTTTATTTTTTAATTATTATATTTTCCATTGATCCATTTCTTTCTCTCCTCTACAACGTCCTTATGGACCACTTCCACCCCGGTAGCCTAAAGTCAGAAAAAAAACTTTTATTATTAAAAAATATTCTTAAAAAATTATTTGGTTGAATAAAATGATCACAATATTGTAATACAGCTGACAGTTATTATACAACGTAGATGTGTTTGTGATAAAGAAATTATAAACAAATGATAGCATCAACTAATTATTGGTGCTACTGAATGTGTGGAATGGCCTTACCAATAAACAGTGACACTATGGAAATGAGTCCAACACTAACAAAAGACACATTATTAGATATAATCACAGTTCTTTTATTTTTCCATATACCTAATAACCTCTAGTAACTAACAATCTTTGGCTTCCTCTAATCGGAAATAGCTGATAACCCTGGATTTTTTTTGTTCATTTATGGCCGTTATAAGGATAGACATCTTAGGAATGGGAAAATTCCTTTTTTGGCTTCTAGATTTTAATTATTGTAACTAGAGATGGGACCCGGATCTGACACGGAACCACCCTGAAATCCGAATGTTCAGGTTTCAGGGACTTCGGAACGCATTGTCCTGAGATCCGAAAACCCGAAAATGGAACAAAACCTAGCAGTGTCGGCCATCTCTAATTGTAACTCATCATTTGAATTTGAGCCATAAGGAATTAATTATTTACTTGACCCAGCATTTTGTTTTGCCTGTGTTGACATTCATGTGTTGCAATCGGCACTTTAAAATGTGAGTTTTTCCTGATTTATAAAAAAAAAACAAAAAAACTGCTCACTGAATTGACGTCAATTGCTTTTCTTCCCAACTACTAATGGCCAAACATACTGGGATTTGGTTTATAAAATACTATTACATTTCATTGATAATAAAATTTACCAAAACTGATCACTAGTATCGATAGTGAAATTTTATGACAACCTACAATCCATCTCTATTTCTTATTTAAAGATTGAACTTAGCAAAATATTTCCCTACAGCAATATACACTTAGTTACACAGGACAAGTCCCATCGATAATTATGTTATAGACCTTTATACTCACCATTGTTCCTGCAGAAATTCTTCCCAATCTCTGCTGATCATCTTCTTTTGCTTGGTCTACTGGTAGGAACCATCAGTTACAGATGTGAAGGGGAAGTCACAACCAATGACTTACGGCTGCTTAGCAGTGCGCTTATTAAAGAGCTCATTAAGTTTATAGGAGAAGTGTAAAACTGTCAAAAGAGATCGGGAGGAATAACTTAATCAGGGACAATGGGGGTATCATGGTCTTAGGATTTGGTGGGGCTTGTCAGTAAATGCCAGGTATGGGCGAATTTATGAACCTGCTGTATATGAGGTCCCACACTGTGGGTAATCACCAAAGTACGGTACATTATGTCGGTGGTCATACATTCCAACTTCTATGGTATGGGCCATTGTACAGTTAAGATCACAATCATACATGTACGATTGCAATCGGAATTGTACATCATGATCAGAATTTTACAACCACAATCAGAATTGTATGTTCGCGGTCATAAAAACAGCGATCATTAAAGGTGTGATGTTTCGAAATAGAGATACCGTGCCTTCATAAATATGGACCCAATTTACACATTTGAATTGGAGTCAGGTTTGCAGTACAATCTAGACCAGGGATGTTCAACCTGTGGCGCTCCAGTTGTGTGATTAACAGGCCTGAGAGGCCCGCAATGGCCACAAGTTTGGGGGCGGGGGGGCATCAGGGACTAAAAGCTGTTTTAAACAACTGATCATGTGTATGCAGTAAAGATATGTGTGATCAGCTGTTTAAAACCTCTTCCGATACAGTAACAGTCTTTTAAAAGACAATTATTCTTATCTTTTCCCCAATCTATTCCTGATTCTGATCCTCCTCATAGGCACTGTCAGTGACAATCTGTTAGGCAGCTAATGGGAATACACGCCTTCTTTCAGAGCGAGTCTTCCCATTGGCTGCCTCGCAAACTATCACTCACAGCAGCAGAGAGGAGAATAGGACCACAGTATCTAGGGAGTCTTCAAGACTTCTGTAAAGTACCCAGAGGTGAGGACTTACAGGGTTATTCAATAAAAGTTCTTATTGTTTAAAATGGTGCTAATTTTGCCCCAACCAATCAGATGATAGCTTTCAAATGTTAAATAAGATCTTATTCGTTGAGGCAAAATGAGCACCATTTTAAACGAAAAGAACTTTTATTCAATAACCCTGTTAGCGTTTAAGGTCCTCACTATGGGTAATTTGAAGGAATGGAGGAAAAAAAACGAGGGGGGAGAGTATAATTGACCTTTAAAAAGCTGATAATGCATACATTTACTGCACATGCCACCAATTTTCTCTCACAGGTGGTTGAAGTTCCTAGATCTGTTGGATCTCGTAATATCTAATATCGTGGAGCGCATTATAGATATAAAGGTAACTGGAGGCTTAGGGAATAGTAACCTCAAATACTATACTATACTATACTGTTCTGTACTGTACTATACTATACTATACTATACTAATCTGTACTATACTAAACTATTCTGTACTATACTATACTATTCTGTACTATAATGTACTATACTATTCTGTACTATACTATACTATTTTGTACTATACTGTACTATACTATTCTGTACTATACTATACTATACTGTACTATACTATACTTTACTATACTGTACTGTACTATACTATACTGTACTATACTATTCTGTACTATACTGTACTGTACTATACTATACTATTCTGTACTATACATACTTATACTATTCTGTACTATATATACTATACTATACATATACTATAACTATACTATATATACTATACTATCTGTACTTAATATACTAGTACCATACTGTATAATACTATCCTATACTGTACTTTACTACTATATACTGTACTATAACTATACTGTACTGTACTATACTGTTACTGTATACTACTCATACCATACTGTACACATACTATACTCTACGGTCTATACTATACTATACTTACTGGTACTATACTATACTAGTACTGTACTATCTATACTGTACTATACTTACTGTACTATAACTGTACTGTACTATACTGTACTGTACTATACTATACTTATTCTGTACTATACTATACTGTACTGTACTATACTAAACTGTAATGTACTATACTCTACTATTCTGTACTATAACTTCTATATCTACTATACTTCCTATACTATTCATACTAACTATTCTGTACTATACTATATACTATACTATACTATTCTGTACTATACTAATAATCTATACTATTCTTACATACTATAATATCCTATACTACTACTATTCGTACTAACTATACTAACTATTCTATATACTATACCTATAATATACTATACTATACTATACTATACTATTCTTACTATCTAGACTATCTATTCTTACGATATCATACTAATCTGTACTATACTATACTGTACTATACTGTACTGTACTATACTATACTATCATCCTGTACCTACTATACTGTACTATACGAACTATACTGTACATACTATACTATACTGTACTATACTGTACTGTACTTACTGTACTTTACTATACATCACTGTACTATACTGACTATACTATACTATACTGTACTATACTTACTGACTGACTATACTATACTATTCTGTACTTTAACTATACTATTCTTCTAACTATCCTATCTGTCCTATACTATACGATTCTGTCTGTACTCTATACTATTCTGTACTATACTATAACTATTCTGTACTGTACTATACTATTCTGTATCTATACTATACTATAATATACTATAACTTATATCTGTACTATATTATACTGTACTATACATACTAATACTGTACTAATACTATACTATACTATCTTTACTAGACTATACTATCTGTACTGTACATACTATTCTGTACTATACTATACTATACTGACTATACTATCCTATTACTGTACTATCTATACTATAATATACTATACATTCTTACTATACTATACTGTACTATCCTATACTATTCTGTACTATACTATACTATTCTGTACTATACTATTCTGTACATACTATACTATACTATACTATCTGTACATAACTATTCTGTACTTACTATACTATCTGTACTACTATACTATACTATATCTGTACTACTATACTATCCTATTCTGTTACTATATACTATTCTGTACTATACTATCCTATACTAGTCTTACTAATCTATCTGTACTATCTATTCTTGTACTATACTATTCTGTACTATACTATACTTAACTATTCTGTACATAACTATTCTTACTAACTATACTATACTATTCTGTACTGTACTATCTATTACTGTACTATACTATACTGTACTATCCTATCTATTCTGTACTATACTATACTATTCTGTACTATACTATCTATACTACTCTTTCTGTACTATACTATACTATACTATTCTGTACTGTACTATACTATACTATACTATACTGTACTATACTATACTATACTATCTTGCAGGGGGACCTTTTCGGTACTGCCTCCAGATGTTTGCAGACCCAGCTACTGCAGCCAGGAAAGGACGAGGGCCGCAGGTTTGACATCCCTAATCCAGACACATTCATTAGCTCTGTATTTCAGTGTTATTTCTACATATTTTCCTAACATATCCTTCCCTATAGAGGATTTTAAATTCTTTTACCAAAGTAGCATTAGACATCTGTCTTCAATACCTTATATATAAATATATGTATAGTTCCCTTTGTTTTTCTAAATCCTCCTTCATCTGATGGGTGTCAAAGGATCGTTTTCCTTTATTAGACGGCTTCAAACAATCAACTACACACTCCCAGCTACCCAGCACAGAGTAAGCTTTGTAAATACGGCCTGGCAGGAGCTGCTTGTGTGAATGGTAAAACAACGAATAAGTTCTTTACATGGAAAAGGAAAATGAAAGGAAACACATTGAAATACATGAAACATTACAAGGGGGACCCACGGCTGGAAACATTTGGTACCGTCACCCTACCAGTTAAATGATGTAAACTTAGTAATATATCAGCCCTGGTTCCAAAGGTGTTACACAGGGTCCATAGCTATTAACCAGAATCTGAATATAAATCTATGTATATAGAAATGAAGGATTTAATAAACAGTATGTGTAGTTTTATTCATTTTTAGATGAAAAGACAATTTTACTCAATTTTCCCTGCTCCACCAAGGGTGGCTACTTTACCAACCAGCTGGAATACTTATGTGGAGTATCACTCACTGCTCTGTCCGCTCTAGCCCATGCCACTGAGTGGCCAATAGGAAGACATGTTGCTTTGCATAGCCTGTCTTCCCATTGGCTACGGACTGCAGAGACAAGCAGAAAGAAGACAAAAGCGTCAAAGGAACAATTCCTGTTAGTATTCCAGCTGTTATGGACCCAAGGCTGAGGACTTCCCAGTTTAGGTTGGCACTCTGGGTACTATTAATATGGGAAGAAAGAGGGGGTATAAATCCCTTTTAAATGGGTAGTTTAGTATAAAGAAATGTACAGCCCAGAAACAACATATTAAAGTAATGTAGGAAGAGCTTGGTTTGGGGGAAGAGGTTTTGGTATCCGGCAGCATCATCCCAGGTTAGGAGAATTACTAAGGCCTGGTACACACAGGCATCAATATAGACCATACCTGGACAAAGTAAGCCCCGGGGGACACATGTGGCCCTTGACTGGCCCCTCAATACTAGACCTCTACCCAAAATATCTTAATATTAATTCATTGCCTCAGGCTGGATAATTGATTTATTTTCATTAAGTTTATTTTACATTATAGAAAAAATTATAACCTGATCTATTGATTAATTGAATTTGATGAAATGGATCTATTAAAAATTTCAACTACTAATAAAAAGATATATTAATTTAGTCTTTTTATAAAATGTAATGAGAATTGAGTGTTGGTCCTTCATGTCATTCCAAGTTTCTTTTGCGACCCCCTGTGAAATTGAATTGCCCGCCCCTGATATAGACTGTAGTCTGTCCAAGTAAAGTGGCTGTAGCATTAATCCCATTGTCAGAACAGTTTGACCAGTTTTGCCAAGCCATCGGTCAGGTTGAAAAGTGCATCTGATATTTCTGCTTGATCAGCTAAATTATTTGTCCAAGCATTCGATTGGGCTGAAATATTGGATTGTAAAAGGTAAGGTATCCTCCCTCTGCTCAATGAGCTTTTTAAAAACTTGAAGATGTGCATAGGAGGCAGCAGGGGAAACAGAAGTCAATCATTGGCTGTGATGTTGGCTGTCACAGCCTGAACTGCATGGAGGGAGGAGCCAGCTTACTCTGCCAGAATGAGGATAATTCTATTGTATTCTTAAATATCTGGTTAGTAATACATCTAATAATGTGCTGACTATATCAGTTGTGGTTGGGGACAGGTAAAGCACAAACAACCAGTTTTTTGTTTTAAGGGTGGAGATGCCCTTTAATGGGTGAACCAATAGGAATGCTTGGATACTGCTTCCTTCCTTGCTGTGGGCTTTGTTTTGGAAATATAAAATAAAATTATTTTTCATATTTACAGTACATAATATTCAACAATAGACAATAGAAATCAATAAAGACCATCCAATGTGTCACTGTGAGCATACGAACCTCTTTAGCCATGTGAAAATCTCGCAGCGTTGGGTGGTAATAACATTATGATTGGCCAGTGTCATTCATTAATAATAGGGATAAGGTCATGCCCCAAGCCCATCCCAACAGAACATATTAGGGCCAGTATATTTTTGGTGACTATGTAGCAATATTAGCTAAAATCCTATGTACTTTAGTGTGCTCCGGGGTAACACTGGCCATCTGGATTACATTACATGCAATACTTGCACTCTCTTGCAATAAACAATTTACTTTAAACTGTATAGAATACAAAACATTTATGCCAAATTACACAGTATAGAAAATGTTTGTCAACCACTAATTTATAGGAAACGAAAGTTTAATCTAGAAACGCCAGAAGATACCCTTCATCTGTGACTTACATTACGGTAAGTTATGTACATTCTAGCTGAACTTGGTTTTTAGATTGAGGAGACCACAAAAACCCAGTGCTTATTGGCCAAGTAGAGCAAGAAACCGGGAAACTTCCATAATGGTTATGTGACAGGAGTTTTTGCAAGTTTGCATGTCTAAGTAAGCAATTTTTATGATAAAACCTGCTGAGTTCTTTGTGTTCCCTTGCAAATCACGTTCCCTTGCAAAGCTCACATTCACCAGTAACCAGTAAAGTTGGCCATACATATGAACGATAATAGGTAAATCCCATCGGGGAAAGACAGCGTTTACCTATTATCGTTCGTGTGCAGGAGCTCTTTCCAACCAATCGGAGTGCCACCGAACGACCATAGTAGGCATTCTGATCGATCGGGAATCACGGAAAATTTCCATTGGCCGTTATCGGCTCCCTTTACTTGAGTTTATTTCCATTACAGACAATTCAGACAATTGGCCAATCGGATTCTTGGGTCTGCAAGTTTAAAAAGAAAATGATAAAAATGCTTAGATTAGATAGGTAAAGAGAGAAGCAGCACATTATTTTGTTGTGTACAATAAATGTAGCTTGATTGTTAATGTTCGGAATACAACAATGGACAATCCATGGACTTAACAATCCATAGTACAGTGTTATACAACACACCCCACTAACTGAGCACTTCTCCAAGAAGAAAGTTTTGACTGAAGAGAAAGTTTGAGTTTATTCATTAATGTCTGGCCTGGTCTGAAACGTTACACAGAGCAGAAAGCAAAGGGGAAAGGCAATGTGGAAAGGGAGAATGAAACAGTGTCTTGGACAGGTGGATGTGATTATCTGTGGACAGAAGTTTAGATAAACATTTCTTCCTGTGCACTGTCTGTGCTCCGGGATATGTTCCAACAAAAAGAAGTGCGCTGATCGAGAGAAATAGCA
Source organism: Hymenochirus boettgeri (assembly GCA_019447015.1). Taxonomy (NCBI): domain Eukaryota; kingdom Metazoa; phylum Chordata; class Amphibia; order Anura; family Pipidae; genus Hymenochirus; species Hymenochirus boettgeri. The sequence continues at coordinate 70,942,455 of CM033476.1, read as the reverse complement.
TTGATGTGCGTGTATCCTAGTTTACTAAAAAAATAAAACGAAATATAAATTTGATTATAAATGCCTGAAGACAGAAACCATTTCTAGACAATTTTTTAAAAGATGACAGAGCATGTTTTAAATACCCATAATGCTTTGGGAAGGATTCTGCGTGATTCTTCACTAAGCCACCATTCATTGTACCTGAGCTCAGAAGCATTGTAAAATGTCCATTAAGCTTTTGGCCTTTATGTCTCAGTTGAGATTTCCAAAGCAGTGCTAATTTTTGGACCAGATTTGGGAGGATATTTTTTTTTTGATGTCCAGACAAACTTTGTGGGGCCATGGTGGGTCAAGGACAGCCTACAGTTCTCTTTTTATTGGTTGTTTGAGGAAGGGTTATTGTCACACTATAGTTCCTGATTGCATGTTATTTACCAAGCACAGGTGCTATCATTGCCTTAAGGTCAGTAAATAAAGGAACACTGTAACCCCCAAAAATGACAGCACAGCACATTTATGTTGAACTGCATCACCGTGCTCCATCTATCTTGGGCAAATTTCAAACTCTTAACTGGTGTAAACCATCAGAGTTTAAGGGAAAATATTCACAAGGCACGTTGCATAGTTAATCAGTAAGCCACACAACGTTAGGGTTTATGTTGGATTTTAATGTATAATTGCATTAAACAGGACATGTTTATGTTGGATATTTAAACATTCGGGAAGCCACATGAAACATGTCTTACATGATGATGTGAAATCCTTTAAAACCACAATGTAGACCCAGTAAAGAGGCTTCAAAAGTGGCAGTCCGAACTTTTATAGACGACTGGCCAACATTTTGTTTTCTTGCCATGATTGGTCATGTGGATTTTAATTAGATGTCTTGCTGCAATTAGCAAAGTTGCCTGGAATGTTTTCCTGAATCAAAATCCTGTTAAATCCTGGGAATTTTTATATAAGTGCCACACATACAGGAGCTGGTTGTGAAGGTGGTTGTATGTGTGTGTGCCTGTGTAGGGTGTGTGTGTGTGGGGGTGGGTTATGACCATAAAGTTGTGTTTAAATTTCATTTTGAGTAAATACATATATATTTATTATTGTGCTTTTATTTTTAGCACTTTTTTTGTGTGCACGCTTTGTTTGTGTGTGGTTGTGTCAAAAAGACACAATGTGAGTAATGCATACTAGTATTTTTTATCAATACACAGTATTGGCCGGTAATCACATCATGTGTGGTGTCAGATTAGAAAATATCGGTGTCAAAATTGGCCTGTTTTTATTATTGGGAATGGCAAAAAGTTTTATAGCGATATTATCGGGGCCCCAATCACCCCATAATGTCACCACTTGTATTGCCACCATTACAGTAGCCTTGGACTCAGGTGCATTTCTTTAAGAAACTGGAAGTTGTTATTTGATTACATCAGAATGTTTGTGTTTAAATGTTCTGCCCATTAAAGCCTATGTGCAAAAAGTATCAAGAAATTTGTCAATGTGCCAAGCATTTATCCAGCATCAATGAGTCAAGCATTTTACCAGTGTCTGTGTGCCAAGCATTTTACCAGTGTCTGTGACAAAAATTTTTACCAGTATCAGTGTGCCAACCATTTTACCAGTATCTGTGTGCCAAGCATTTTTACCAGCATCAGTATGCCAAGCATTTTTACCAGCATCAGTGTGCCAAGCATTTTTACCAGCATTAATGTGCCAGACATTTTTCCGGTGTCTGTGTGCCAAGCATTTTTACCAGCGTCAGTGTGCCAAGCATTTTTACCAGCGTCAGTGTGCCAAGCATTTTACCAGGCATTTTACCAGCATCAGTGTGCCAAGCATTTTACCAGCATCAGTGTGCCAAGCATTTTTACCAGTGTCAGTGTGCCAAGCATTTGACCAGCGTCAGTGTGCCAAGCATTTTTACCAGTGTCAGTGTACCAAGCATTTTTACCAGTGTCAGTGTGCCAAGCATTTTACCAGCATCAGTGTGCCAAGCATTTTTACCAGTGTCAGTGTGCCAAGCATTTTTACCAGTGTTCTTTCAAACCATCATCATCACCATCAATCGTACTTTTATAGATCTAGTTAGTAATAGTGATGAATCCCAGTTTCTAAACAAAACCTGGGTTTCGATTCGGAAATGCCAGTTTTAAACAAAATCCAATGGATTTTCCAAAAAGTCGTAACTTTTCATTGAAAAATTTAAAATTTCATTCAAAATTTCTATTGAGAATTAAAAATTTTCTATCAAAAATCAAAAATTTCTATTCAGAAATCAAAACTATTTATTGAAAAATAAAACATTTCTATAGAAAAGCAGAAAAATTCAGATTCAATTGGATCTTTGGAACTTCCATCCGAAAAAAACACCCATTTCATTAATGTCTCGTTAGTAATGTCTATCAACACAGACAGAGGGATTTACGGGCGGCAACATTACTTTTTTTTAGTCACCCTAACTGATCCAATATCGGGAAAGCAAATTTCATTTAAGAATATCCTTTAAGGGCACGGCCACACTGCAACGCAAAGTATTGAAAAATGCATGCGATTCAAAATGCGGAACGCAAATCGCAATCACAATCGCAATCACAACTGATTTTGCAAGGATATTAAGTTATTACACTTATAAGTTTTTTTAATTATAACAGTGTTCGATTCCACCCTTGGACCCATTTGCAAGGAGCTTCTATGTTCTCCGTGGGTTTCCTCCGGGCACTTTGGTTTCCCCCACAATAATAAAGACATACTGATTGGTTGTATGTGTCAAATAAATGTGCTTAGATTGTAGGTTCCTCGGGGCTTTTACAATTCAATAACTGTAAAGTGCTACAGAAGATGTGCCACAATAATAACACTAAAAAGATAAAGGCAAAGAAGAGGGACTATTAAATAAAGGGGCTAATATGATTAAAGTGGGTGCCAAGAAGGCAAATGTATTTAAAGGACATACATGTCCACCCCCAAAATCAACTTTTGTATGGATCAGAGCACACACACACACCCAAAATCTAGAAACCAATATACCTACAAATCCGCTTCCACAAGTAGATATATCGCCTATATTTTTTAGGAAACGTGCTTGACAAACTTGCTTAGTTTCGTATGATGAATATAGATTCTGGCCAGCGGCGCTTCTAGATCTTTTGGCACCTGAGACAAACTTTTAATGTCTGCTGAAGCATGCTGCCACAAAATAAATGGCCGTGGCTTGGAGGTTGTCGGGCATGGCTTGTAGTGGTGTGTAAAGGACTGAATTAAACGTGGCTGGTGAAGTATTGGGCTGAGTTAGCAGTGGCTGCTGAACTGCAGTGCTGTGGCAGCTGGGTTTATAAATATGTCTCTTAGAGAGGGAATTTCCCTCTGTGCAATTCACACATACCAACTGTTACAGAAAATCTGCACACAGCAGAAAACATTATGATAATTAGGCATTTGAGTGACATCTAAAATGTAAGATGCTTCAGGTTGGCTATAGAAAGAAATAGTGGAAATATTGTTTCCAGTAATCTGTAAATTTTTTCCATTTGAGACTTTCTAGTGTGCTGAGGCAGATCATAGAATTGTGTAGAACAAATACAGCAAATGTGGCCTTGTGACCTCATTTTAAAAAAAAACCTGAAGTGAATGTCTCTGTAACCATGGTGAGCTGTAATGCTGTAATGAGGAAAATGTGGCACATCAGCTGAGATACATTAAATGAAAGTGTGAAGTGTCTCTAGGCAACAAAATAAACAATTAGCAAGACAAAAGGGGGATGTTACTTATACAATTGTGTAGTAACCAAAATTCACGGAGGGTCCTTATCGCTAGTGATATTATTGCTTAGCCCTGAAAACTGTATTCGCCAGGCTTTGCGACCGCTATTGAATAGGGTTTTGCCAACTCATTGGATGTCTTGTCCCCATGTCTGTACCATGTGCTGTAGGTTTATCTTCCCCTTACCTCACCTATCATTTTATTGATACCTATAGAATTTATTTTCTAGCTTGTTAAAGGGCAACTTTAGTTGTTTTTCTCCACATTCATTGGAGTTAGGCGGCAGTACTTTACCTTCAGTTAAGCTGTATAAAACCTTTGGGGAGCTGCCCAAAAGTCATTCTTCCCACGTTCTTCATCTTCACCATATTTCTCTTTAATCCCCAATATAGTATCATCTCTTCTATCCTTCCCTGCTTGCAATTGACTGAACTATGAAGAGGACAAAAACTAATGAACCCAGAGGTACCCAGTGGTATCAGCTCAAAGATCTTGGCTTTCCAGATGATGCAGCTTCTCTCTCTTCCTATCTGCGTCGTTCGCAAGACTCTTAGGCTGACTACATACAAGCAGATTTTCTTTTTTGCGGGTGGCCACAATAGACATGGAGGTAAATCATGCCCAATCCTGCGGTCTCCTATAGGCTGTGCAAATCACAACACTGATTCATCCTGGCCGACCGATTGCTAGTGGCAAATTGAAAGAAAAAAGTGGCCAGATATATAGACCTAACATCATGGACAACAAAACACAAGTCATGTTTACACATCTTGGCAGTCTAGTTAGTAAGAACAATGCAGCACAAAGGTCTTCAATATGGAACATTACAGCCTGATAACAAAGGTCACAATTTACAGCAGCAATGTCAAGCCTGGGCAAAATGGGTCACATCTGTTGGCCTGAGAAGGTCTCAATAGAAGAGCTTGAGTGTGTTGCTGGAAATCAAGTATCAATACTTAAGGTAATTTGGAAATGTCTTAAGAATAGACCACAACTCTATAACAAACGATGCTCTGGCAGGTAACTGTGCTAAATAAGCTAGAGGTGAAGCTGAACATATAGCCCAATACTGGATCAGATGGAAGGAAATTGTGACTTCCTTGACCCCAGCTATCACACCAAATTTGCTATCTTCAGCTGAGTCCTAACACCAGCATAAGACTTTTAAGAGCTGAAATCCTCTGCTATGTGCCTTGACTTTTAAAAACTGAATCTGAGGAAGAGTTCACCATTAAAGGGCAACTGTGGTCTCCAAACAAGTTAAGTAGAAACCCTTCCAGGTACAGGGAAGGAGAGGAGGATCAGGTAATGTCACCCAAGCTACTAAAGGCAGTAAGTTTGAACATTATCCTCAATATAATATCTTACAGGCTGCATCAATGGATGTGATCCAGTACTCGTATTATTCAAATACCACAGTTTATTGTGAGCCTGTCTATGTCATTTCTAACTTACGAAATCCCTGTTTGATACCCATTTAAATCTTTAAGTATACAAAGCCCTCCCCGGTTTGCTCCTGAGTTATACATATTGTACTTGCACAGATCCAGCCTAATGACTTGTCTTTCTGTATAAGTTTTAAGTAAAGAGAAACCTGTATGAGTAGTGACATATATCACTATAATAAGCCAAGACATTCCTCAAAGAAAAACTCTCTGACAATGTATGCCAATGACTTATCCATAATGGAGGATCTTCTCTTATCATCATCCCCATCTCCACTTTTCCACTCAACTAATTGCAATCTTATTTGTTGCTGCAAAGTTTTCCACGCTGAAACGAGCTGAAAGGCTATACACATGCAATGGCATAACTACTGCTCCGGACGGTAGTAGGGCCCACCACAAGCCCAAGGTCTCTGCCACTGTCAGCTGTTTAAAGACCGGACCCGAACTTCCGGTTCAGTTCTGGAAGTTTGGGTCCGGTATAACTGTTCACCCTTAAAACAAGAAAACGGGTGACTTGTCAGTTATTTGCCCACAACACCAACCGCTATTTTTACCAGTTTATTACATGCTTTTGTAACCTTGTGACCTACCTGTCTATTCCTGTTGCAGCCATGCCTTAAAGTTAGTACACACGTGCGTTTGGGGGTCCCGACCCGCGACACACGGTGTGTACGAATGTCCGTTTTCGCCCGATAAAGTGCTCATACAATGGACCATACGCAGGCCGATTAACAGCACATATGTGGAGGTTGTTTCACCTGATTATGGTGTTTTTGGACCTCTGGTGGTTATGCCTGTCCAGTTTCTCATAACCGATTCAGTCTGTGTCCGCTGCAGCTTGCTTGGACTGTGTGCTGTGTTGGGTTGCTGGTGAGGTCCCCCTTTGTCTCTATGGGTTTATTTTAGATGGAACAATCTGTATGGGTTTGGAAGAATCAATTTGTGGCTGGGTAATAAATTCCCCATTATATACCAGTTGGCCCTACTGAATGTAGGAGGAGTGTCCCACACACTGCACTTTTATGGGTTTCTAGTGTCCCTGTCACAGTGAGTTAGGCAGCATAACTTGTAACTGTGAGAAGCAGAAATCCGAGATGTGGGCGGGGTCTATCTAGGAGCTGTCCAGCTCTGCCATGGTCCCTCCAACCCCTGTGGCATAACTATTACCCCCGCCACCCCCGCGACCGCAGGGGGGGGGGACGGTAGTAGGCCCCCCCCACAAACCCAAGATCCCTGCCGCAGTCAGCTGTTTTGAAACCGGAAGTTCGGGCCCGGTCTGTTAAACAGCTGATCGCCCATATGTTTCATTCATACACGCGATCAGCTGTTTAAAACAGCTGACTGCGGCAGGGATCTTGGATAGGGGAAGGAGGTCAGGGCCCCTGCCTCCATTCTTGTGGGGGGCGGGCCCAGGCCCCTGCAGGTACGCCCCTGTCCAACCCCCCTGATTGTCTACCCACATTTTTGTTAACTGTAAGTATAGTGAACATGTTGTTACTGGGGGGGCTTCTTCACTAACTAAAACTATGTAAAGTCTATATAAACACACTGGTGCTTGTTATTGGCTCCTCCCCACAGCTGTCCCAGCTGACCTTTAACTTTAGGCTGCTCCCCCCTTACTATATTATTCATGTCATTGCACCAACTGCCTAGCCCGTTCTTTAATGCAATTTGAGATGACAAAATGAATGGGCCAGATAGGAACATCTCAAGATAACAATTGCTGCTTGTACAATGTGGTCTTTAGACATTAGATAGATATCTCAAATCTATCTAATATCTGCCTGTGTATGGCCAGCTTTAGGCTTTGTGATTCTATCAATACCAACTGTGCAGTGATGAGTCATAGCTCCACCCCTTTATGCAAATAGCTGGTGATGATGTCATCATTTACGATGTCTTATTTGTTTGTTTACAGTAAGAATACTTGGGCAGCACAGTTGGCTGAGTGGTAACATTGATGCCTTTGCAGCAATGAGTCATTGAGTCTCAAGTTCAATTCCAACACTGAACAAGTCATCTGCAAATGGAGTTTATCACCCTGTGCTGCCTAGGTTTCCTCCGGGCGCTCCGGTTTCTCCTGACGGAATTGCCTTGTATGTTCTCATTGCAGCCTGAGATTGTGATGGGCATATGGAAAAGCAATTTTTGTTTGACACTTACAACCTATCAGTATTACTTTATGATCTCCAAGCTTTAGGGGGAGGAGTCCAAACAACAGATAAGTAAGAAGAGGAGACGACCAACCATAAAGGTTACGTCCCCATCATAGGCCATTCCCCCATAAATAAAGGCTACAAGTCGCACCGTAAAAATGAGTTAGATGTGCAAATGTCAAAGTGCAAATAAATGGCAAGTGACCACATGTTAACATAAGATCATTTAATGGTATTATAAACATGATAAAGTGTATAACTGTTCACCCTTAAAACAAGAAAATGGGTGACTTGTCAGTTATTTGCCCACAGCACCAACCGCTATTTTTACCAGTTTATTACATGCTTTTGTAACCTTGTGAACTACCTGTCTATTCCTGTTGCAGCCATGCCTTAAAGTTAGTACACACGTGCGTTTGGGGGTCCCGACCCGCGACACACGATGTGTACGAACGTCCGTTTTCGCCCGATAAAGTGCTCATACAATGGGCCATACGCAGGCCGATTAACAGCACATATGTGGAGGTTGATTCACCTGATTATGGTGAGTTTGGACCTCTGGTTGTTATGCCTGTCCAGTTTCTCATAACCGATTCAGTCTGGTTCCGCTGTAGCTTGCTTGGACTGTGTGCTGTGTTGGGTTGCTGGTGAGGTCGCCCTTTGTCTCTATGGGGTTTATTTTAGATGGAACAATCTGTATGGGTATGGGTTTGTGGCTGGGTAATAAATTCCCCATTATATACCTGTTGGCCCTACTGAATGTAGGAGGAGTGTCCCACACACTGCACTTTTATGGTTTTCTAGTGTCCCTGTCACAGTGAGTTAGGCAGCATAACTTGTAACTGTGAGAAGCAGACATCCGAGATGTGGGCAGGGTCTATCTAGGAGCTGTCCAGCTCTGCCATGGTCCCTCCAACCCCAGTGGTGTAACTACCACCACCGCAACCTACCGTCCGGCAGAGCCCTGAGAGTGTGATATCACGTCGCGCCATGGTAAACAGCCATGACCAGGAAGAAGGGCCACAGATCAGTGGTGTAGCATGGCGGAGCGGCGAGGGGCCAGGTGAGGTAAGTCCTTTAGGGGCATGTTTGGGAATCATATATAATGCGAAAGGTTTGGGGGTTGCTGTGCATTTATAGTAAAAGGATTTTTTTAGGTTGGACATGCCCTTTAAAAAAACATGTCCAATACCAGAAATTTGTGGGTTTCCTGTTTTGACATTCCGTTTAGTAGTAATCAAAATTCTTCGAGATTTCGAGAAATTTTGAAAATTGGCGATTTTTAAATTTTAAAAAGTCCTCGAACATCCGAGTTCCAGCAGACCCGTGAAATTCGCTTCGGGACCAGGTTTGGGTTCAGGTTCATCTCTAATAATAAAACTTTATTCATTAATAATCATGAAGTATTGTTCTTGGGATTTTCTGTGGACTGGACCTCACCCTATTAGGTAATGCGTAGACAGTATCTTTTAAATTAGCAACTTTACTTTACGGGTTCAAGTCAGTTATTTTTCATTTTTTAAAGGAATAATTTGAGAGGTTTATGTTTCTCTGATTTTAAATCCCATTTAACTACAGAAATCTTTCCAGGTGAATGTTTGGTTTCTATTCGGTTGATCGCTGTATCACACAAAGAATAACATAGGTTACAGAATTTAGAAGGTGATAATCACTTCTGAGGTTTCAGGAAGACTTGAGAAGACGCCAGGTAGACTCTTGTGGTCTCTGATGATATCAAACAGACCATAACTTATGATTCAATAAGCTGCTGCTTAACATGTAGGTGTGTGTTTAGGATAAGCACCTAAAGGGCATGTCCAGCCAAAACGTACAATCTACCACCCTGTCCCCTGAAGACCTGCCATCCTTCATAAGTTTGAATCGAGCTTGAGCGTTGAGCAATATGCATGCTTGAGTTCAAACAAGCTTGTAATAAGTTGTAATGAGAGGTGGAAAACTTTACTGGTTTGATAATGACCAATGGAGATGATTTAGACCAGGGATGCCAAACTTATGGTCCTTTCAGATATTTAAAAACTAAAAGTACCATCATTCACAGTCAAAACCTACTTATTACAGGGAGAATGTTAGTAGATTTATTTAGTTTTATACAGTTTTGGTGGATATGTCCTTTAACACGGTTAAAGGGCATGTTGCCACACCACTACACACAAAAATTTGTATTCCGAATAATCACCCCCCACACCCAGGTTTTGAAATACTTACTAGATATCTAACCTTGAACTCCTTCGTCCCTCATTGGTCTCACACATTGCAGCCATCTGTCAAGGCCAAGATGATGATGTCATGGCCAATGACTCACGTAAGGTGCACTGCTCGTATGCTTTAAGACTGCACAAGCTCACTTACAGCTCACAAAGCCATAAAACCATAAGCAGAGTCAGTGTTTGACTCAAAGAGTTCAAGGTAAGAACTCAGGAACACTGGGGAGAAAGGTAAGTATTGTGAAAACTGGGTCGGGGGGATTACTACTGGATACTATTGGAATTTGATCACCATTAAGACATGTTTAGTGGGAATTAGTGATGAGTCCCAATTTCAAACCAAACTTGGTTTTGAGGCAGAACTGTGGGTTTCAAAATTCGCAGATCCAAAATATTGAAGGCCGGTAGATAGCAGCATTTTGAAAAAATTGGCGTTGAAAATTCAGTGTTAAATTTTGAAAATTGTTGTCTAAAATATTTCATAAATTCTAAATGTTCTGTTCAATTGGGTTCAATTGGGATTTTTATTCATCTCTAGTGTACATAAGTGATATTAACTAATATTTTAGAAGACAACAGAAGTCTATTAGAGTTTCTATGTGTTTATAACATTAAATTAGCATAACATCACTCATAAATTACATGAATAGATTGGTCTCATCAGTAGAGATGAGCGAACTTCATAAAGTTTTTTTGTTTCCGAACTATAGAACTTCAGTTCTAAAAGTTCTATAGTTTGAAAACAAACCCATTAAATTAAATGGGAGAAAATAGCTTGAAAAGTTCCAGTTAATTACAGTTAAAATAGCAATGGTAACTTACTGTAAATGGCTCTGGGACCTGGGAAATGGTCTGGGTAATACGTACATATCACCAAAATTTGTTAAAACACTTACAGGGTTATTCAATTAAAGTTTTTATCGTTTAAAATTATGCAAATTTTGCCCCAACCAATCAGATGTTAGCTTTTAAATGTTAAATTTGGTTGATTGGGACAAAATAAGCACCATTTTAAACAATAAGAACTTTTATTGAATCTCCCTCTAACTTTCCCCACATCATAACCGAAACGCTACATTCAAGAATTGTCGCTGAAAGACACAGTCGAAGATTATAACCGGAACACTGCATTCGAAGAGAGTGCTACATTCGAGGGTTATCCCCGCAAAGCTACAGGGTTATTGAAAATTCGATAATTATCGAAAATATGTCAGAGAATTATTAAAGTTCTGATTGAGTCTAGCCCATCTCTACTCATCAGGGATATAAATTACTACCATGCCCCATATGGGTTGAATCCAGGACACAGTTTTATATGTGCATCATACCCACTAAACAGGAGGCATTTGTGTCTTTTTAACAGATGGGTTTTTATCTTCGTCTGTGTTAACACATCTGCTGCACATTAGATGATTACAGGGCTAGTAGCAGAGCAAAGCTGTTGAGAGCTCTGGTGTAAGGGTGGTTATAGGAAGTCTAAGGTGTTGTAATACTATGTTTTTCAGTGGTTTTTGTACTATGTTCTCTGTATCTTGTACTGAAATGAAAGCCTTCATTTGGATTTTTGAGTTTTTAGAGTATAACCCTGAGGTAGTGCTAAAATTAATTGACCGTCTTACTGTCAAAAATGTTAGAATGTGTTTTTTTATTTTTCTGTAGATATCTAATGTGAATCCTATTATGTCCAAATCGGATGAACAGGCAATCAGATGCGCTGGAAATACCACGGCCTGCAGTGCTTCGTTCCAGCTGACCGCTCGCTAGTGGCGAATGTTTGGTTGGAACGAAGAAATCCCATGGTGTGGACCCAGCTTAAGACAGACAGCTTGAGGGCAGGTAATTCTTCTTTCATAGAAGATCAAATTAATTGGATAATGTTTTTCTGAAAATCCCTTGGAAATGTAAATATGTTTAACTTATCGTGTTAGTCATTTTCTTATTGGTTGCATAGATTTTATGTTTTTTAACTTGCTTTCTGTTGCTTATTATCCATCTATTTACTCCACCAGATTTAACAACTAAAGTCGACATAAATGCTAATAAATGTTGATAGTTGTCCATGGACCATAACACTTTGGCAGGACATTGCAACTTATGAACTCGTTGGGAGATGAGGCAAAGAAGAACTGAGACCTCTATTCTGAAGAACTGAGTCCCATATCAGATAGCATGACCTTTCTTGACATGTGCTCATGGCTTCGGCATTGGGCTGTGTCTTACCCAAAGTGGGAGATCCGGAGTCTAATGGACATGTCCATTGAAATGCAATGATCCCTAAGCTGGAGGCAGCTACTGGACACAGGAGAATTGTGGTTAAACTCCACCAGGCCTACCTTGATTTGTTTAAACCTACAATGGGTGAGAGTTTTATTATTGTGGATTTATATAGAGCCAACATCTTCCGCAGCGCTTTACAATTACATGTATACATTCTCATCAGGTCCTGCCCCGAAGAGCTTACAATCTTAACACATTTGTTTGACACATACATCCTAATCAAACTCAGTACTTCATCACTGCAAGGCATCAGTGCTAACCACTGAGCCACCATGCTGCCCGAGATTGGGCTAATAAGCCCACATTAGTTACCATATTTTTGTATTGTGGAAATCTAGGTATCAGATTTGACTATGTGCCTCTATTTACTTTCCCCATAAATATTGCCTTGGATGTCTACAATCCTGCTGGATATATACATCGTACATTATGGTGGATCAGTTATATGGATACATTCTGGTCACCAATAACTCTAAATGAAGTCCAAGGATATATATGGCCCGGACTGTTTGATTGGTATCCTTATCAGGCTCCATTTGAATTATAGATATATATTGTGTGTCTTTCACTATGATGTGAATACAATGACTGTGGTTATTTGTTGCTAGTGTTTATATACTGTGCAAGTTATATGTGTTTTTAATAATTTATACCCTAAAGCTGAGGTTCTTTATCACTACTTTACATTATTAGGCTGTTTAGGTCAGTTAGATCTTTATAATCTTATAATTACAATGCCCACACCCTTGTGGTTATAGTATATGAGATGGTACTTGGGACGTCATCCTGTGGGTCTCTAATTTTACTCTTTCTACACATAATCACTTTATTGTTACCATTCATGGCATCACACCAATAGGTATAAAGTCTCTGGTAATAATCAGATCTATTATATTCACTTTAACATTCCAAAGGGTTATAAATACTAAATTAACATGTTTTAAAACAGGGTGTATTGCAATTCAACTGCTATATTCAACTGAGCATCTGTGAACCGGTGGTTCTCTGTAGAACAGCTTATTGACTTTGACACAAATTTGTCTTCAGGAGAAAAACAATTCTAGAGAAGAAGCTGTAGATCCTCCCAATTGATGTTAAGTGTCCATCGTCAGCCAATTTTCCTGGTTCTGTAGGAGCCAAGGAAGTGAAGCATCAAACCCTTCTATTTGCTTTTGGGTTATACTCATAGGAAAGACTTATTTATAATTTCCAGCAGGCAAACACTTACTGGGTTTCATGCAGAAACAACACCATTTTTCTACTAACCTCTTTACAAGATGATATTTATATTTTGATAATTATAAACTCTCAGTAAGGAATGATTAGTAGCAGAGCGATATGTGCCAGTGTAGGCAAGAATTTCCACACTTTCCTATTTACCTTAGATCCTTTAACTCATAAATCTTGGTTCATTGCTTCTAATGGCTGATTTACAAAGTGTCTTTCCATGACATAACCGATCATGACACTCATGTAGAGAATCTTTTATCAATGGGTCCAATCTCTTCACTTTCCTGCACTAATCTAAACCTCTTGTCTGGCTTTCAGGTGCTCAAATGTCCTCTTGACCAGAACTTCAATCCCCAAGCCATAGGACAGTTATTAATGTACATGTAAATTTATAGACACGTGTCCAAATTATTAACACTGGGTCTTAATGATCTCAGCATTTTAAAGGGATTTTATAGCACAAGATTCTTGTGGTGACATATGTTTCAGGAAGACACACAACATGTACTTTCAAAAGAAATCCAGACCATTTTATGTCACAATGATAATACTTTTTCTCTTTACAGTTTTATTATAGTCCAACATTCCATTCTAAAAATTCCCATGTCTTTCACTATCTTTTCAAAACAATTCATTCACAAAACAGCGTCAGTGTGGTAAAGCAGCCATGGCAATAAAAAGCTCACTCCTGTGTATATGGATCCTATCCAGAGCCCCTGAAGTATATTTTACAACCTACACAACAATTATAGCCTACACTTGCGTGGGGATATGATTACTGTGTATAAATACATTAACGGGCCATACAATAAACTATCTGGGGCATTGTTCACCAATAGAACATGTCAGAGGACACGAGGACATCCCTTAAGACTTGGAGAAAAAAGGTTTAGGCTTCAAGTTCGGAAAGGGTTTGTCACTGTGAGAATGGTAAAGCTATGGAACTGTCTTGCCATCTCTCTCTCCCAACTCCCTTTCTCTTTTTTTCCCCAATCTCACCCTATCTCTCTCCCTCTTTTCCCCTATCTCTCCCTATCTCTCCCCTCTTTTTCCCCTATCTCTCCCTATCTCTCACCCTCTTCTCTTCTCTATCTCTCCTATCTCTCACCCTCTTTTCCCTCAATCTCTCCCTATCTCTCTCCCTCTTTTCCCCTCATCTCTCCCTATCTCTCTCCCTCTTCTCCCCTATCTCTCCTTCCCCCCTCTTTTCCCAATCTCTCCCTATCTCTCCCCTCTTTTCCCCTATCTCTCCTATCTCTCCCCCTCTTTTCCCCATCTCTCCCTATCTCTCTCCCTCTTTTCTCTATCTCCCTATCTCTCTCCCTCTTTCCCTATCTCTCCCTATCTCTCCCCCTCTTTTTCCCCAATCTCTCCTATCTCTCCCCCTCTTTTCCAATCTCTCCCATCTCTCTCCCTCTTTTCCCTATCTCTCCCTATCTCTCTCCCTCTTTTCCCCTATCTCTCCCCCTCGTTTCCTCCCCAAGTCCTCCCCTATCTCTCATCACCTCTTTTCCTCTATCTCTCCCTATCTCTCCCCTCTTTCCCTATCTCTCCCTATCGTCTCCCTCTCTCTCCCCCTCTTTTCCCAATCAATCTCTCCCTATCTCTCCCCCTCTTTTCCCCCATCTCTCCCTATCTCTCTCCCTCTTTTCCCTACTCTCCCTATCTCTCTCCCCTCTTTTCCCCCCTATCTCTCCCCCTCTTTTCCCCCAATCTCTCCCTATCTCTCTCCCTCTTTTCCTCTATCTCTCCCTATCTCTCTCCCTCTTTCCCCTATCCATCTCCCTATCTCCTCTCACCATCTTTCCCCTATCTCTCCCTATCTCTCTCCCTCTTTTCCTATCTCTCCCTATCTCTCCCCCTCTTTTCCCCTATCTCTCCCTATCTCTCTCCCTCTTTTCCCCAATCTCCCCCTCTCTCTCCCTCTTTTCCCCTATCTCTCCTATCTCTCCTCCCTCTTTTTCCCCAATCTCTTACCTCCCTCTCTCCCCCCCTCTTTTTCCCCAATCTCTCCCATATCTCTCCCTATCTCCCCCTCTTTTCCTCTATCTCTCCCCTATCTCTCACCCTCTTTTTCCCCATCTCTCCCTATCTCTCCCCCTCTTTTTCCCCTATCTCTCCCTACTCTCCCCCTCTTTTCCTCTATCTCTCCCTATCTCGTCCCCCTCTTTTCCCCAACCTCTCCCTATCTCTCCCCCCCCGTCTTTTCCCCAATCTCTCCCTATCTCTCCCCCTCTTTTCCTCTATCTCTCCCTATCTCTCACCCTTTTCCCCATCTCCCCTCCCTCTTCCCCAATCTCTCTATCTCTCTCCCTCCTTTTCCCTCACACTATCTCTCCCTATCCTCTCCACCCTCTTTTCCCTCTATCTCTCCTATCTCTCCCCCTCTTTTCCTCTAATTCTCCCTCTCTCTCCCCCTCTTTTCCCCAATCTCTCCCTATCTCTCCCCCTCTTTTCCCCCATCTCTCCTTATCTATCTCTCCCCCTCTTTTTCCCCTATCTCTCCCTAACTCTCCCCTCTTTTCCTCTATCTTCCCCCCTCTTTTCCCCAATCCTTCCCTATCTCCCCCTCTTTTTCCTTTCCCCACTCTCTCCCTATCCTCTCCCTCTTTTCCCCAATCTCTCCCTATCTCTCACCCTCTTTTCCTCTATCTCTCCCTATCTCTCCCCTCTTTTCCTCTATCTCTCCCTATCTCCACCCTCTGTTCCTCTATCTCTCCCACCTCTTCCCCCTCTTTCCTCTATCTCTCCCCATCTCTCCCCCTCTTTTCCTTCCCCAATCTCTCCCATCTGCTCCCCCTCTTTTCCCTCCAATCTCCCCTATCTCCTCTCCCTCTTTTCCCCAATCTCTCCCTATCTCTCACCCTCTTTTCCTCTATCTCTCCCTATCTCTCTCCCTCTTTTTCCCCAATCTCTCCCTATCTCTCCTCCCTCTTTTCCTCTATCTCTCTCCCTATCTCTTCCCCCCTTTTTTTCCCCTATCTCTCCCTATCTCTCTCTCCCTCTTTTCCCCAATCTCTCCCTATCTCTCCCCCTCTTTTTCCCCAATCCCTCCTATCTCTCCCCCTCTTTTCCCCATCTCTCCCTATCTCCTCCCTCTTTTCCCCTATCTCTCCCTAATCTCTCCCCCTCTTTCCCCCAATCTCTCCCTATCTCTCTCCTCTTTTCCCCAATCTCTCCCTATCTCTCTCTCCCTCTTTTTCCCCCAATCTCTCCCTATCTCTCTCTCCTCTTTCTTCTACCCTATCTCTCCCTTTCCTCATCTCTCCATCCCCTTCTTTTTACCTTCCCTATCTCTCCCCTATCTCTCTCCCTCTTTTCCCCAATCTCTCCCTATCTATCTCTCTCTTTTCCCCAATCTCCCCCTATCCTCTCTCCCTCTTTTCCCCACGCCTCTCCCGTATCTCTCGTCCCTCTTTTTCCCCAATCTCTCCCTCTCCGCCCCTCCCCCCATCTCTCTATCCTCCTTTTCCCCATATTCCTCTCCCTATCGCTCTCTCCCCCGCTTTTCCTCTATCTCTCCCTATCGCTCCTCCCTCTTCCTATCTCTTCCTCGTCCCTTTCCATCTCTCCCTATCTCGTCCCCCTCTTTTGCCCCTATCTCTCCCTATCTCTCTGCCCCTTTTCCTCTACGCTACTATCTCTTCCCCTTTTTTCCCCAATCTCTCCTATCTCTCGCCCATCTTTTTCTCTATCCTCTCCCATCTCTCTCCCTTATTCCTCTATTCTCTCCCTAATCTCTCCCTCTTTTCCTTCCCCAATCTCTCCCTATCCTCTCTCCCTCTTTTCCCCATCTCCTCCCTACGCCTTCTCCCCCTCTTTTTCCTCTTCTCTCCCTTCATCTCTCCCCTCTTTTCCGCTATCTCTCCCTATCCATCTCTCCCTCCTTTTCCCATCCCTCCTCTATCTCTCTCCCCTCTCCTTTTCCCCCAATCTCTCCCTATCGTCTCCCCCCAATCGTCTTTCCTCCTACTTTCCTCACTCTCTCCTATCTCCTCCCTCTTTTTCCTCTATCCTCCCGATCCTCCCCCTCTTTTCCTTCCCCAATCTCTCCCTATCCTCTCTCCCTCTTTTTCCTTTATACTCTCTCCTATCCTCTCCCTCTTTTCCCCAATCTCTCCCTATCTCTCCCCCCTCTTTTTCCTCTATCTCTCCTATCTCTCCTACCCCTCTTTTCTCCTCTCTCTCCCCTATCTCTCCCCCTCTTTTTCCCAATCTCCTCTCTCCCTATCTCTCCTCCTACTTTTCCCCTCTTTTCCTCGTCATCTCTCCCGTATCTCTCTCCTCTTTTCCTCTATACTACTATCTCCTCTCCCTCTTTATACCCAATCTCTCACTCTCATCCCTCTCCTCCCCTCTTTTCCCCAATCTCTCCCTATCTCTCTCCCTCTTTTCCCCAATCTTCACCTATCTCTCACCACCTCCCCTCTTTCCTCTAATCTCTCTCCCTATTCATCTCCCCCGTCTTTTTTCCTCTATCTCCTCTCCTATCTCTCCCCCTCTTTTTCCGTCTATCTCGTCGCCAGCTCTCTCCCGCTTTTTCCTCTATCTCTCCCTATCTCTCTCCCTGCTGTTCCCCATCTCTCCCTATCTCGTCTCCCTCTTTTCCCCAATCCTCCCTATCTCTCGTCGCCTCTTTTCCCCAATCAAAATCTCGCCCTCTCTCCTCTTTTCCTCCTCTATCTTCCTATTCTCTCCCTTTCTCATCTCCTCCCACATCCTTCTCTACCCGCTTTTCCTCAATCTCTCCCTATCCTCTCTCTCCACCTTTCTTTCCTCCATCTCTCCGCCTATCCTCTCTCCCCCTCTTTTCCTCTATCTCTCCTATTCTCCTCATCTCTCCCCCTCTTTTCTCCGTCCAACCTCCCTTCATCTCTCCCTCTTTTCCCCCATCTCTCCCTATCTCTCTCCCTCCTTTGTCCCCAATCGCTCCCTCTTCCTCCCTCTTTTCCCCCATCTCTCCCTTTCTCCTCTCTTTTCCTTCCCCATCTCTTTTCTCTCTCCCCTTTCTCATCTCTCTCTCTCTCCCCTTCCAATCTCTCCCTATTTCTCCCATCTTTTCCCCAATCCTCCCCTCATTCCCTCTCCCTTCCTTCCCCTATTGTATCTCGCCCTATCTCTCTCCCTCTTTTCCCCAATCTCTCCCTTCTCTCTCCCTCTTTTCCCCAATCTCTCCCTATCGCTCTCTCTCCCTATCCTATCTCCCTGTTTTCCCCAATTCTATCCCTATCTCTCCCCGTTTTTCCCCCATCCTTATCTCCCCCTTCCATCTCTCCCTATCCTGCTCCCCCTCTTTTCCCAATCTCTCCCGTATCTCTCCCCCTTTTATCTCTCCTATCTCCCTCCCTCTTTTCTCGCTCTATCTCTCCCCTCTTTCCTATCTCGCTCCTCCCCCTGTTTCCCCATCTCTCTCCCTATCTCTCTCCCTCTTTTCTCCTCTATCCTCCCTATCCTCTCCCCTCTTTTTTCTCCAATACTCTCCCTATCTCTCCCCCCCCTCTGTTCCTCTCTATATCTCCCTATCTCTCACCCTTTTCCCTTTTCCTCATATCTCTCCCACTCTCCCCCCTCTTTTTCCTCTATCTCTCCTATCTCTCACCCTCTTTTCCCATCCCTATCTCTCCCTATCTCTCTCCCCTCGTTTTCCTCTATCTCTCCTATCTTCTCTCCCCTCTTTCTCTTCCCCATCTCTCTATCTCTCTCCTTTTTTTTTTTTTTTTTCTCCCTCCTTTTCCCCATCCTCCTCCCATCTTCCCCAAATCCCGATCCTCCCCCTCTTTTCCTCTAATCTCTCCTATCCTCTCTCCCTCATTTGTCCCCACTTTTCCCGTACTCTCCTCTCCCTCTTTCTCCCCAGTCTCTCTTCAATCTCTCCCTATCTCTTCCCTCTTTTTCACCAATCTCTCCTGATCTCCTCCGCCCTCTTTTCCCAATTTCTCCCCTCCTCCCTCTTTTTCCTCATCTCTCCACTCTCTCCCTCGTGTTCCCCTACGTCTCCCTATCTCTCCTCCCTCTTGTCTCCCATCTCTCCGCTATCTCTCTCCCTCTTCCCCATCTTCTTTCCTCTCCCCTAATCTTCTCCCTATCTCTCTCCCTCTTTTCCCCAATCTCTCCCTATCTCTCTCCCTTTTTTCCCCAATCTCTCCCCATCCTTCTCTCCCTCTTTTCCCCTATCTCTCCCTATATCTCTCCTCTTTTCCCCAATCTTGCTCCCTAATCTCTCTCCCCTCTTTTCCCCACACTCATCCCTATCTCTCTCTCTCCTCTTTGCCCCATCTCTTTCCCGTAGTCTCTCTCCCTCTTTTTCCCCAATCTCTCCCTTTCTCTCTCCCTCTTTTCCCCTATCTCTCCCTCTCTCCCTCTTTTCCCCAATCTCTCCCTATCTACTCTCTCTTTTCCCAATGCTCCCCCTATCCCTCTGCCCTTCTTTGTTCCCCAATCTCTCTCCCTATCTCTTCTCCCTCTTTTCTTTTCCCCATTCTCTCCCCTCTCATCTCTCTCCTCCTTTTCCCCAATCTCTCCCTGTCCTCTCTCCCTCTTTCCCCATCTCTCTCCCCTCTCTCTCTCTCCTCTTTTCCTCCCAATCTCTCCCTATTCTCTCCCTCTTTTTCCTCCCAATCTCCGCATCCTATCTCTCTCCCTCTTTTCCCCAATCTCTCCCTATCTATCTGCTCGCTTTTCCCCAATGCTCCCCCTATCTCTCTCCCTCTTCTCCCAATCTCTCCCTATCTCTCTCCTCTTTCTTTCCACAATCTCTCCCTATCTGCTCTCCTTCTTTTCCCCTATCTCTTTCCCTCGTTTCCCCAATCTCTCCCTAGCAATCTCTCCTTCTCTTTTCCCCTATCTCTCCCTCTCTTCCTCTTTTCCCCTATCTCTCCCTATCTCTCCTCCCCCTTTTCCCCTATCTCTCCCCTCTCCTCCTTCATTTTCCTCCCTATCCTCTCTCCCCTGTTTCTTTCCTCCCCAATCTCTCCCATCTCTCTCCCTCTTTTTCACCCCACTCCTATTCTCTTCCCTCTACTCTCCTTCCTCATCTTTTCCCCCTCTTCCTGATCTCCTCAACCCTCTTCCCATCTCTCTCCCTTATCCCACCTTTTCCTCCCTCCCCTCCTCTCCTTTACATGAATGTTACAAAACGTTGTTACACTTTTCATATTGAATGGACTATCCTGACTCTGGGTTTCTGTTACTGGAGGAAGGAGACAAAGCAATTGAAATTGAATTGATATTTTACAGAGGAAAGCTCATGTACAGTTCTACCTTGCTTTTGGGTATATTTAGGTGATAGTAAAATGAGGGTACTTAATTGCTCTAGAGACTGTCAGCCTTGAAAGAAAAGAAAGTTCGGCAGTAATCCCGGGTAACATACAACTCCGGATCCTCAGTAGTAAAGTTTTTATTGCCACATCAGTACATAAAAAAAAATGCCTTACGCGTTTCGTAATCACATCAGTACTCGTGCCTATGATCGCTCATCTAGTATATGATTGGATGTCATCTCTAGGGGCACAGGCCTGGCACAGTACAACTTGTTTGGAAGTGCTCTAGAGAGAATCTGAAGTGTACTTTGACCAAAACAAAGTGGTTGATTATGGGAGCGGACCCCTAGTACCCACTGTTGATTTTAGAAATCATCCAGCATCCTTAGCTAAGGTAGAGGTGAGACACAGCTTGTGAATGTGCTCTGTCTATTCGGACAATGTTGTCTGGTGACTTGTTTTCCCCGTGTAATGTATTCACCTAGGGATTACTTTACAGCTATGCAGAATGTCTTTACCTGTGAGGAGATAGCTTACTACATTTTGGGAAGATCTTGGGAAATGTATACTCTAGACAGTGAGATAAAATGGCCGGGAGCCCACGGATTTCAGTGAACTCTTTCACACCTCCTGATTCTCTGGATAAGACATCAAGGTCTTTTCTCCAGTTCCAATCAACTATTCATTTCTTCCTTCTTAATCTTCCTTCCTCTACTGAAATGTTGGCCCTGCCTTGGCTCTGGAAACATAACCCTGTTATTGACTGGGAAACAGGTCAGATTGTTAAATGGGGGGTCGCTACAGTTGGCCAGTGTGGTCCCTCTACTTATACTTTAACCACACCAAACCCGTCTCTCTTCTCGTCCTCAGTATTCGGTTCCCTTGCTTTTATTATTCTTCAAGAATATTCTCTCCCGCCAGAAATTTTGACTTCAACTCCCAATTCTCAGACCGCTTTTATAAACAGATATGTTCTTCTGTAGTAGCTCCGTTAACCAATCTCACCAACAAAGGTGTAGACTCTTATTGGCCTCCAGAAGCCCATGAAACCTTTAAAGGTCTCAAAAAACCTTCTGTTGTGCTCCTATCCTGGTTAATCCCAATGACAAGAATCCCTTTGTGGTTTAGGTTGATGCCTCGGTGGTAGGGGTACGGGCAGCCCTGTCTCAGTATTCTAAGTCCAGTGAGTGACTTCACCCTTGTGCCTTATTCTCTACCATTTTCCTCCAGCGGACCAAATTATGACTTGCCCAATACCAATACAATTACTGTTGCTATTATCGCATTGCTAGGAGAGAAGGCATTGGTTGGAAGAAGCCCCACATCCATTTAGGTCTTTTACGGACAACTAAATTAGATTATATTTGAAGCACTAAGGTTTGAATTCCCAGAAGGGCACGATGGGTCACTCTTATTTTATTAGCCCTTAACTGTAAGAATTACTTAGAACTGGGATCTAGAAATGTAACAAGCAAACGTAGTTTTCCGTGGAACTTTCCCCCCGTCTGGAGACAACACGAACAGTCAGTCTCTAAGGCAGATGTTTCGTTTTCCATTCTCAACTGAGAATGTTAAAGACCGTTTTGCAGATTTGGTAGCAATCAGCGGGCACGGCCTTAATTCTCTTCTTTTTTAAATCATCCTTCAATCTTTCCAGCTTTCGGAGAAATCTTTACTCCCACGTCACAAATCTAGTGCCATATTCAGGCAATTTCTGACAGACACTGAGAGATTTACAGGCTGATGCTTGAGTCTTACGTGACTGGGATTCCAAGATGCTTTAAATTCTCACACCGGATCCGGGTCAGATAAGACGCAAGTGATTTTTTAAAGAATATAAGTTATTTTTTCCCAGTGGTCAGTGGCTACGCAGCTATTTAAAACCCCACTAACCGTATTTTCAGGCAAAAAAACTGTCCTTTATAGCTTCGGTCCCCTTAGGGACATATTTAATAAGGCACGTTCACTGTACGCTGGCAGTTTTTTTCCAACATTTTCAACTGAGAATCGGAATTACCACCCGAAAACCCCCGCTCTGCCCCCACCAACCACCGAGCGATTTAATACTGTCAACAATTTGGATGGAAGTTAACACGATACATTGCCATTGGGTAACGCGCTCCTTCTAATTTATAAAGTGTCGGTTACTGATGTCTGGCGAACTTCGGCGGAAAGCTTTTTTCGCCTTTTTTCAATTAGCCAACTTTGAGTTGGAGAAAACGGTCAGGTTGCCACCAGAGAATCCCCTTCCCAGAAGCCCCTCCCAGCCCCCTGCTCCGTATGTCGGGATTTAAGCGACTCTAAGTACATTATCATTCTCGGCCTCATCTTATGGAGTTACGAGGGTGTAAATGTTGGGTGGACACTGGTTATACCTGACAAGGGAAATATTGTATCACGTTGTTTTCACAATAAATGATTAAACTACACCTGCCGTTTGCTCTTCCACTTTTATACTTGTTATTTGATATATCGTTGAAAAAATTCTCTCCTAAATAAGTTTTTCAATAACCGTATCCCAGTTCCAATGTAATAATCACCTCTAATGTACGGCGTACCTTGCGCCGCCTAGTTTCTCTGGTTAACCAACAGGTAAGCTGGGTTACAAACCGTACCGATAAAGCCCCAATACCACCGTCGATCCACAGTAATCTAAACTTTATTGTTATGTGGTGTACCTTCGTTTTCCCCCGCCCCGGGGGGGGGGCACAGACCTACATGAACACATTAATGGAATAGGATATAACAGGAAATAACCAGCACTCCAGTATAGGCCAGGCTGTAGCATGTCAATAGCAGATCATTTATTGAGCTAATTTGTGTACAACAAATCATTTTTTGCATGGAAGCTGTTCTGATTCTCCTGATATATATATTAATAATAAAATATATATATAATAATATATACTGTATTCAATCTAGGCCTAGCATGTATGATAACATTACCGTGATATAAAGGAGAGGACACTTACATAAAGATTAGGCAGAAATATGTTAAAGAAAAGCTCAAATGTACATAGAACTAGAGATTGATCCTGCACCCTGAATCACTGCCCTTTCTTCTCAGTTTAGCTTTTGTTCAATTCTTCTATATCAGCTCAACAGCCCAATTGTAGAACAAGGAGAACAAAAACACACATTTTCTGTCAAGCTGTCAACAGATGGTCTTCATTATTTATTTATTACTTTCTAAAGGGGAAGTTCAATAGGAAAAAAATAATACTTCTCTATATTACACATACCTAGGTATTCTACATATTGTCTCAATTCTTAAAATCAACCCATTTCATTCCCTTTGCTATGCTTGCTATGGTTAGTAGTGAGCTGCCACTTTATGTTCTGTAATGGTCCTTCATCTTCCCACAATGCATCACACCTTGGAATGTCCTAACAGTAATTTCTACTGATTGGCTGTTGATGGGTCAAACAGGCTCAGATCTCTACTGAGCAATTAAAGTAACCCAGGGACGGAGACCATCATGGACACATTAGGGGTCCTGCATACGGAAGTCACACTTATAAGCATTTATTTATATAGATATCACTTACTGGGCAGATTATGCCACGATGAAATAGAAGGTATTCCCTTTTTAGAAACCATATGTATTTGAGCTGAACTTCACCTTTAAAACTGCCTTATAGGTACACACCACAGCTAGACTTACAGTGGGACTATTTTAGTTATTATTTTCTATTCATAGACGTCTAACTCATCTTTCAGTCTGTTATTTAAAATGATTCTCCTGTCACTAAGGTCAGTGACCCTAAACAACTCCATGGGAGTTAAAATGCTGAACTGCAAAATAATGTGCTCACTATGACTTTAAAGCTAGGTACACCCCTACAATAAATCGGCCCGCCAACCGCTCCTTAGTCGAATCGGACAGGTCAGAAAACCAAGACTGATTCTGTGGTGCTCTATGGGCCGTGTTGCGGCAACGAAGGTATCGAACGGTCGTTCAGGAGGAAAAATTGAAACGTGTGTACCAGGCTTAATGGTGAATAGCCTTGTGTGTTCTTCCTACCAGGTTGTTCTGTATCTATGAGGTTTGTGAACGATAAGATTTAAAGCGGTAGAGTTCAATTTAACCTGTAACAGTAATGTTCTATTTATGTAATTCTAACTAGACTTCACTATGGGAATCCTTACAGAGCATTACTATACGTAACAGTGGGATTAACCCTGTCATTTGACTTGAATCATAATGTTCCATTGACTGCAATAGCAACAGCCCCTTTCTGGTCAGATAGCTACAGCTTTGTTATAACTGCATTTGGACAATAGGTGAGATAAGGAGCATGGCAGCTCCCACTCAAGAACAATCAAAGTATAATGCGAAAGCACAGGCTCTTGATGATAGCGGTTGTAAACAGTTTATATTGCCAACACTAGAGACACAGGGTGGAAATCCATTAGATTAAAATAATATTATAATAAAAACCCATTTACCAATGGGGGTCATTCAAAAGATTCACTATCACAAAATCATCTGAAATGCAGGGGGAAAGTCTTTGCGGCAGTTTTGCGGCGAATTGTGATGGGAAATTTTCGCTAGGTTTGTGATGACATTTTGACGATTTTTACCATTTTGTTTAACTTCTGCTGGGACTCCTATCGCTTATTGTCAAAACCTTATTGAATATTGCCACAAAGCCTTTGTGAATAAGGTTTTCATAGGCTAAACATCTTCAATTCAGTGATTAGGATTCTCAGTGAATGACCCCCTATATCATAAAACAACCAGACCACATAGTAAGATATACACAGTAACCATTACAGAGCCATCCAAACTAAGGGTCGTACACAGGTGGGGTGCCGACCCACGATGCACAATGTGTACGAATGGCTGTTTTGGCCGATAGTCGGCCATATATGGGCACTTATTGGTTGAAACAGGCACTGGTTTGGACATCCACCCGGTTGATCCAGCAATGACCCGCGAATGAGCGGCCAATTCGGCCAATAAAGTGCCCATGCACGGGCCGATTATTGCCCGAAACAGCCATTCGTACACATCGGGCATCGCGGGTGGGCACTCGCACATGTGTACGAACCTTAAGGTGTCTACAGCTTAACAAATGACTTATACAGTATATCAATTGAAAACAGAGATACGAGCCAAGGGATACAAATTATTGAGGCATACAATCTCATTGTAATGCATGTGGAACTGTTTTAAATATCTACTTAATAGCACAACTACAGTGCAGTAGTAATCTTTTATCTAATTATCTATCTATTATTTATTGAGTAGTACTATCTATCTATCTATCTATCTATTATCTATCTATTATCTATCTATCTGTCTATCTATCTTATCTATCATCTTATCTAACTATCATCTATCTATCATCTATCTATCTATCTATCTATCTATTACTATCTATCTATTATCTATCTATTTATCTATCACTTCTATCATCTATCTATTATCTATCTATATCTATCATCTATCTATCTAATCTATCTATCATCTGTCTCTCTGTCTGTCTTTCTGTCTCTCTCTGTCGTCTATCTGTCTATCTATCTCTCTATCTATTTACTCTCTCTCTAGCTATCGTTTGTCTTTCTGTTCGTCGGCGTCTGTCTGTCTGTCTATCTATCTCTCTACTTCCATCTCTCTCTCTCTCTCTCTCTCTCTCTATTCTATCTATCTCTCTCTATCTATCTGTTGTCTTTCAGTCTGTCCATCTATCTACTATCTATCTATCTATCTATCTATCTATCTATCTATCTATCTATCTATCTATTTGTCCATCTGTCTGTCTGTCTATCTATCTATCTACTATCTATCTGTTTGTCTTTCTGTCTGTCTGTCTATCTTGTGATTACATGACATACTAGACAATTACTATGATGCTAAAACTCAGGTTTCCCATTTTACAGTAGGAAGTGTCTATGGCACAGTAACAGTCCTACAGCTCACCAGCTGGAACCAGACAGAATGAATATATTTATATTTAAAGCCCAGACATCCTCCACCTGAAATAAAAGGGTCAGCCTGGCACAAACATCATGAGCTCTTCTTACCCTCTCAAGTCTAAAACTACTATTGACTGTCCAGTGTCCAAGCTTCCCAACAACACAACAATCACAATACAATAATGAAACATTGTTTCCAAGTATGCAGAATCCCAATGCTAAATGCCTTATTATTTATCTTGACCTATGAGTGTTTAGTCTAAGCGGCCAACCTCCTACCCAATGACAGATCTTTCTGAACATTCCTTCCAATCATCATTACAAACATTTGATTCCATTAATACCACTGACAAACAGTTCCTCCACTAATCTCAAGATACCAATTGTCCAATATTGTCTATATGGCACATAGACTCTAGAGATCCCTTACCCTGGTCACAACAAGAGCTTTTGGGAAATCAGAAGCTTTCAGGAGGAGATCCTTAAGTCCTGTCTCCCTCTCCCTGGGCAGTGGATTGAAGAATAGACTGTGTTGTGCAGGTTTTTAATTCTGGGAGGTAAAACCAAGCCCCTCCCCTGCAAAAGTGGAACAGCCTTGGTGTGCAGTAGGATAGTACCATTCAGCTGTGGATTGTCACTGGCTAGACCCACAACCCCAGACTTGCTCACTGTGCTGCCCTGGTCAAGCAGTGGTCGGCTTACTGAGACTTCAATGGTCATTTCATGTTGATGTTTCTTGGGTTACAACAAGGATCTTTTTTTTTCTTAAATAGTTCCAGATTTGGGCCCAGCACAGACACATTCAGCACAGACACATTCAGACAGACACATTTCGCTGTGTTTAACGTCTGGTGTAAACAGAAACCTGTTGCCTTTGGCAGAGACTGGAACAATTGTGGTTTTGTTAGACTCACGGTCAATGCAATTGGAAAATCCAATGACTTTTACTATTTACGAGGAAACACGATCGTTTTTTTGAATGGGATCCTGTTTGGTTTATAGTTTTACATTGCATCCCCCCATATCAGCAAATCTGTATAGAACCGGTAAGCACTGGTATGGTTTTTAGAATGCCTAATGGAGCCTTGTGATTGGCTGCAGGTTTACACACCTGTACAATGTTACCCAGGTGGTTATTTATCAATAGCACACAGCTGGGTACACAAGGTAATCCAGAGAGGCAAACACACAAAACACATTGTAAGGGATCTGCTGGACCTGTTCTACTTTTGTTATCTCTGCTCCTTAATAGTTATACTTGAACAACTGAAAATAATTAGGGGAAAAAGGTACCTTCATATACACCATTCCTACATATGTCAATACCCCCCCCCTAAAACTGGCCACAGTCCTAGTGGTCACATACCATCAATGGTGTTGAACTATAAATCACCTTTCCTATAGCTGTATTCTGGGTCTGGGGGCCATATCCTTGGTAGAGGGAAATGGCCGATAAAAGAAATGGGCACCGCACACAGAGCAGGTAACAGCCGTGAAGTATATGTTTATGGCCACCATTATACTGCCTTTGTTCAGTAAACACCACATAACATACAACAGCCCTTACAATATCTCACTTCAATACTATTTCCCATTCATGAGGTCCGACATTTATTACTTTCTCAGTGGGCCTATTATAGAGCATGGCCGTTCCCAAATAATAATCAACCCACTAGTGAGGAATTGGAAACAAACCTGGTTTCAATTCGGATCTGCGGGGGATCAAAGTATCTTAGGAAAATAACTTTTCATCGAAAAAAAGACATTTTGATAAACACTCCATTGGAAAATATTAAATTTCCATTGAAAATTCAAAATTTCTATCGGATACTCGAAAATTGAAATAAAAAAATGAAAAAATGCAGATTCAATTGGGTTTGAATAGCAACATCAATAAGTTCACCTCTACCACCCACCTATTTGCCAATGGAGTTTTGCAGTTTTGTGCACACAATTAATTGATACATAGGGCCATAAACATAGTTTTTTGTAAACTGAACCATCGAAAACATGCACCATAGAACACCTAATGGGCTACTAAAGCTGTTCTCTTTATACTCCTATTGATGGGGAACAAGAGTGTGTGTGGGTGGATAAGGTGGACTAATGCACTCTTCTGATGTTACAACACAATTTGGCCTATGATCACCAATTCAATATAATATTGGGCTAACTAGACTTTTTTTACCTGACGATGTTCCATAACTTTCCACAGCTTGGATCATTCATTTTACAGTTGAATTGGTTGAATGATGGCCCAGGAGTAACTTCAGCAAGAGACAGATGGAAATCCTGCATTGATAAAGCTGAATGACAATTTTCTAAAAGACGGCCAACCATTTCCAATATTTACAAACAGTCTAAAAGTGACAATTATTTCCAATCACCCTCACAAAACTTCTTCATTAAGGTTACAGCCATGTATGTAATATATCCGGCGCCGGCACAGTAGGCACACGCCTAGGGCACCTGAGGTTGAAGGGGCGGCTGTCAATCTCCTCCCACCAATCCAACCCCTTTATAGTTTATTTTCTTTCCCAAAAAAGAGAAAATGGGTGTGGTTTAGGGGTGTGGTCTGTGTTTAGGGTGGGGCTAAAGGCGCCATGCTCTGGGCCTACAGGCTCCGGAGGTGTAAATCCAGCCCTAGATATATCAATAACTTTATTATGGTTACAGCCATGTAAAAACATAATAATATGTCCATATCTTATTTGGTTACAGCCATGAAATAACATATATAATATGTCCAATATCTTTATTATGGTTACAGCCATGTAAATAATATATATAATATGTCCAATATCTTCATTATGGTTACAGCCATGTATATAATGTATATAACATGTCCAATATCTTCATTATAGTTACAGCCATGTATATAATGTATATAACATGTCCAATATCTTTATTATGGTCACAGCCATGTATATAATGTATATAACATGTCCAATATCTTCATAATGGTTACAGCCATGTATATAATGTATATAATATATCCAATATCTTCATTATGGTTACATTCATGTATAATGATATAATATGTCCAATATCTTCATTATGGTTGCAACCATGTATAAAATGTTCAATATCTTCATTATGGTAACAGCCATGTATAATGTATATAATATATCCAATATCTTTATTATGGTTACAGCATGTATATAATGTATATATATATCCAATATATTATGGTTACAGCCATGCATATAATGTATATAACAGTCCAATATCTTCATTATAGTTACATTCATGTATATAATGTATATAATATGTCCAATATCTTCATTATAGTTACAGCCATGTATATAATGTATATAACATGTCCAATATCTTCATTATGGTTAGAGCCATGTATATAATGTATATAACATGTCCAATATCTTCATTATAGTTACAGCCATGTATATAATGTATATAATATATCCAATATCTTCATTATGGTTACAGCCATGTATATAATGTATATAACATGTCCAATATCTTTATTATGGTCACAGCCATCTATATAATGTATATAATATATCCAAAATCTTCATTATGGTTACAGCCATGTATATAATGTATATAACATGTCCAATATCTTCATTATAGTTACAGCCATGTATATAATGTATATAACATGTCCAATATCTTTATTATGGTCACAGCCATGTATATAATGTATATAACATGTCCAATATCTTCATTATGGTTACAGCCATGTATATAATGTATATAATATATCCAATATCTTCATTATGGATTGGATTGATTGGAATATCGATGCCTTAATCTAAATGGTCATTGTGGTTAATGTTTCATTGACAGTTTTCTTTTCTTTAGAATATCCAGTTTTGTAAGATACTAGATTCATTGCTCATTTGCAACATTGAGTGGTACACAAACTAATAAAATCAGCACCATTAAAAGAGAAAGAACAAACTATAGTGTGCAAAAATGGCCTAGACTCTGCCACCAAGAAGCATAAGAAGAACTCAAATACTTTTTTAACCCACTTGGAAAAGAAAGCTATGCAGTGGAATATTTCTGAAATGTAGCGTACCCTGGGAGCTGGTCCAGTAAAGAAAAAACAGTAAATGGATAGAAAGAAAATGTTCAAATAAACCAGTTTGTTTCCTTAAAATAGCTTTAACAACATCACATTAGTATTTGTCATATACAGTCCTCTACTGTCCTTCACTGTAGGCTTTGTGTAATCGTCTGTACAGACCTTCTGTTATTAAATACTCTGGTCTTTGCAGCTCAGTACCAGTAGGTAATTGTAAGTAATCATTCTATAATTATCTGTGTTTCCTTAGTTTAACTTTGGTTTAGTGCTGTAAAGCTCTGCTCTGTTACTATTGTAATTCATTCATGCTGTGCGTATAAATTAATGCATACAATTACAGACCAAGCTTACCCATACAGCTATGTGATAGAGATTAGAAACTGCTTTCTTCCTATCTGATTTCCGTAGAACCTATTAAGTTCCGCATAGGAATTTTCAATAGAAATTTTCAATTTTTGAAGTTTTGAATGGAATTTCAGCAGTTTTGATTTCAATGAAAAGTTCGACGTTTTGAATATTTTGATTGGCTGAGACATTGTGATTGGCGGGCCGATATCAAAAGAAAACCTAGCGAGGTCTAAGTTTTGTGGGGTGTTCTGCTAGTAGACAACATTTTTGTTGGAGGGGTGGACATTTAAGAAAATGATAGTTGGGATTTAATGAACATGACCCCAAAACCTTGGAATGTTCATGTTTGACTTTTGAGCCCATATGGGAAGAAATCCAGAAATATATAGAAAACGTGGTAACACTTCCATTGATTCCATGGGTAATAGCACACTTCTCCTATTTCCTGTCTCTATATTGAAAACTGGTGGGAGGAAAAACAGTCCAAATAGAAAGAATAAAAGAGAACAACCAACTCTTTCAAGCCAAATGAACTAGTTGGGACTTTACTTTTAGTTGGGTATATTCACCATGTTGAAAGGTCGCAATTTATATGATCATAAACATGTATTTTTACTCCAACCACTTGCACATATTTAATACTATGTGGGGCTGCTGTGCATCCATCATCTTTTTCTCAGTTTTGAAAACTTGTTTGGTTCCATTCGTCTGTCCGCACACAATCCTGCTCCTAGAAGCAACAGTATTAAGTGTTAGGAGCTAGATGGACGGGAATTAGGTGCAGACATCCCCACCCTGCAAAAACTAATATCTGGGAGGGACACTACTGCTGCTCAAACCACAAAAAGAAAGTCAGTTGATACAATTACCAATAAAAAAAAAAAAATCAATCAAAATGTTCCCGACTCTCTCTAGAACATTGTCTAGTGCTCTCGTACACCTGTAAGATCCTGTCTTGGGCTGACAATGCTTTGCTGTAACTGGCAAAGCACACAACATGTCTGTAATTTTTGAGAAAACTAAGGAACGCTAGCCTCCCAAGAGGCTGCTGGTTCATCTCTACAGGCACTGTAGAAAGCATTTTGACCAATTGCATGAAGGCCTGGTACAATAACTACCTTCACTGGAACTTTTGTATAAGACTCGCTGTATAAGGGCCAAACACATTATAAAGGACAACACTCACCCTGGAAACGCCTTGTTTGAGCTCCTGCCATCAGGGAAACGTTCAGATCTATCCGCATACAAACAGACTGAAAAAACAACTTTTTCCCATCCGCCATAAAGATGATGAACTCTGAATCCTCTCTCTAATACTGTGAACACTGTGTACAAATGTTTAAATATCTGTATACCCGGCATACTGTATAATCTCTTCTCTTTCTACCTTACTCACTGTATGCACCGTGGGGTCATGAAAAGTAATTTTGTTGTGTTACAAATGACAATAAAGTGCTGAACGAACAGTGGGCAATCGGAAATTTACCTGGATCAACACTACTTTATGTATCAATACCAGTAACTTGTAACATTCCTTGTTTGCAGAAACTCATCCAGCTTTTTATTAAACTGACCAATGAACCTGCCATAACAACGTCCACTGGAAGACAGTTCCATAGCTTTACCGTTCTCACAGTGACAAACCCTTTCAACTCTACTTTATGTATCAATACCAGTAACTTGTAACATTCCTGTTTGCAGAACTCATCCAGCTTTTTATTAAACTGACCAATGAACCTGCCATAACAACGTCCACTGGAAGACAGTTCCATAGCTTTACCATTCTCACAGTGGCAAAACCTTTCCCAACTCTACTTATGTATCAATACCAGAACTTGTAACATTCCTTGTTTGTAGAAACTCATCCAGCTTTTTATTAAACTGACCAATGAATCTGCCATAACAACGTCCACTGGAAGACAGTTCCATAGCTTTACCGTTCTCACAGTGACAAACCCTTTCCAACCTACTTTATGTATCAATACCAGTAACTGTAACATTCCTTGTTTGTAGAAACTCATCCAGCTTTTATTAAACTGACCAATGAATCTGCCATAACAACGCTCCACTGGAAGACAGTTCATAGCTTTACCGTTCTCACAGTGACAAACCCTTTCCCAACTCTACTTTATGTATCAATACCAGTAACTTGTAACATTCCTTGTTTGTAGAAACCCATCCAGCTTTTTATTGAAACTGACCAATGAACCTGCCATAACAACGTCCACTTGAAGACAGTCCATAGCTTTACCGTTCTCACAGTGACAAACCCTTTCCCAACTCTACTTTATGTATCAATACCAGTAACTTGTAACATTCCTTGTTTGTAGAAACTCATCCAGCTTTTTATAAACTGACCAATGAACCTGCCATAACAACGTCCACTGGAAGACAGTTCCATAGCTTTACGTTCTCACAGTGACAAACCCTTTCCCAACTTTACTTTATGTTCAATACCAGTAACTTGAACTTCCTTGTTTGCTGAAACTCATCAGCTTTTATTAAACTGACCAATGAACCTGTCATAACAACGTCCACTGGAGACAGTTCCATAGCTTTACCGTTCTCACAGTGACAAACCCTTTCCCAACTCTACTTTATGTATCAATACCAGTAACTTGTAACATTCCTTGTTTGCAGAAAAACTCATCCAGTTTTATTAAACTGACCAATGAACCTGCTATAACAACGTCCACTGGAGACAGTTCCATAGCCTTACCGTTCTCACAGTGACAAACCCTTTCCCAACTCTACTTTATGTATCAATACCAGTAACTGTAACATTCCTTGTTTGCAGAAACTCTACCAGCTTTTTATTAAACTGACCAATGAACCTGCCATAACAACGTCCACTGGAAGACAGTTCCATAGCTTTACCGTTCTCACAGTGACAAACCCTTTCCCAACTCTACTTTATGTATCAATACCAGTAACTTGTAACATTCCTTGTTGTAGAAACTCATCCAGCTTTTATTAACTGACCAATGAACCTGCAATAACACGCACTGGAAGACAGTTCCATAGCTTTACCATTCTCACCAGTGACAACCCTTTCCCAACTCTACTTATGTATCAATACCAGTAACTTGTAACATTCCTTGTTAGAAACTCATCCAGCTTTTTATTAAACTGACCAATGAACCTGCCATAACAACGTCCACTGGGGAGGGAGAGAATGAGGAGGAGAGAGGGAGGGAGAAAGGAAAAGAGAGAGCGAGAGATTTTATCTTTGTTTGTTTTATTGTTACCCACATTGCAAATGAAATATTTTCTGTAGAAATGCTGAAAATGAAAACACGTTTCCTCCTCATGTTTAGATTCTCTTTCTACCTCTAAAGGGCATGTTCACCCCTTTCCATCTATATTAATTACCCCTCACACCCCATTTTCACGATACTTCTCATTCCAGTGCTGCTGAGTGAAGTCCCCAGTGTCGGGCTATGGGGGTGGCCACATCATGTCCGTTGGTGTCTGCTGAGATCCAGTTATCGCCCATGTTGTAGAGTGGCCTCAGCCTTCCCCTAAACAATATTAATAGAAGGAAGACAAGGACAATGTGGGGATAATTCAGTGACAGAGATTGCCGATAAATCACACATCTAGTTTGTATAGTAGAAATAATGGTATACGGTATATACTCCAGTGGAAGCCAAGTACTTCGGGTTTAAAAATAGCCTGAAAACCGAAGCTCGGCTTATACTCAGGTCACTCACCTCACTCACTCCCACTGCCGCTCGCTCCTCATCCACTGACATCACTATCCAAGCGGGATTGCTCTGTAAGTGAATACAGCTCAGTTTCATTTACAGGAGACTGTTCTGGGCCTTTTTCTCCTGCACTGAACTGGGGGTTGTAGTTTCCAAAAATCTGGAGTGCCAAGGAATTGGAGGCTGCCTCAAAACAATACAGGTGGATGGTAACTATTGTTATATAGGCTGCCTTCTGATTCTGTATTCTTCTGAGGCTTTAGTTGCCCTTTAAATGGACAGCAGAATCAGTAATAGCCAAATCCAGTATGGTTATTACTGTATGGGAATTCTACTGTCCATTTAAAGGGCAACTAAAGCCTCAGAACAATACAGAATCAGAAGGCAGCAGTGGTTATATTTTCTACCCTCGGCTTATACTCGGGTCAATCAGATTTTCCTATTTTTTGAAGTAAACATAGGTACCGCTGCTTATACTCAGGTTGGCTTCAGGGGCACAACGGAGCAACCGCAGGGGGGTCCATGAGCCAAGGGGGTTCCCATCCTCTTTTTTTCCTATAAAAGATTTAGCCTCCTCCCAAAAAAACTCTGTGGATGAAGTAGGGACAGGGGCCCATCATAGTTTTGCTGGGGGCCCAGTGATTCCTAGTTATGCCACTGGTCGGCTTATACTCGAGTATATAGGGTAAACAATGCCATTGCACTTTGGTTAACTGAGGATATGGTGCAGAACTAAATAAGGTTAATATTAGGGAACAAATCTATGCCTTACTTTCTGTTCTTCTATCAATAACAGGAGCCAGAAACAAAGGTGAGTATATTAAACTTGCTGGAGATCCACTGCTGGCTGCACTGATTCACTTTCTCTGTGAATTTTTCCTTTAATTTTTAACCTTAACACTTGAAGAAAAAAGGTTTAGTCTTCAAGCTCGGAAAGGGTTTTCACTGTGAGAACAGTAAAGCTATGGAACTGTCTTCCAGTGGACGTTGTTATGGCAGATTCATTGGTCAGTTTAATAAAAAGCTGGATGAGTTTCTACAAACAAGGAATGTTACAAGTTACTGGTATTGATACATAAAGTAGAGTTGGGAAAGGGTTTGTCACTGTGAGAACGGTAAAGCTATGGAACTGTCTTCCAGTGGACGTTGTTATGGCCAGGTCATTGGTCAGTTTAATAAAAAGCTGGATGAGTTTCTGTAAACAAGGAATGTTACAAGTTACTGGTATTGATACATAAAGTAGAGTTGGGAAAGGGTTTGTCACTGTGAGA
This sequence comes from Hymenochirus boettgeri, assembly GCA_019447015.1. NCBI lineage: Eukaryota > Metazoa > Chordata > Amphibia > Anura > Pipidae > Hymenochirus > Hymenochirus boettgeri. The sequence continues at coordinate 70,906,825 of CM033476.1, read as the reverse complement.
ACGGTAAAGCTATGGAACTGTCTTCCAGTGGACGTTGTTATGGCAGGTTCATTGGTCAGTTTAATAAAAAGCTGGATGAGTTTCTGCAAACAAGGAATGTTACAAGTTACTGGTATTGATACATAAAGTAGTGTTGATCCAGGTAAATTTCCGATTGCCCACTTGTTCACGTTCAAGCACTTTATTGTCATTATGTAACACAACAAAATTACTTTTCATGATAACCCCACGGTGCATACAGTGAGTAAAGGTAGAAAGAGAAGAGATTATACAGTATGCCAGGTATACAGATATTTAAACAATTTGTACACAGTGTTCACAGTATTAGAGAGAGGATTCAGAGTTCATCATCTTTATGGCGGATGGGAAAAAGTTGTTTTTCAGTCTGTTTGTATGCGGATAGATCTGAAACGTTTCCCTGATGGCAGGAGCTCAAACAAGGCGTTTCCAGGGTGAGTGTTGTCCTTTATAATGTGTTTGGCCCTTATACAGCGAGTCTTATACAAAAGTTCCAGTGAAGGTAGTTATTGTACCAGGCCTTCATGCAATTGGTCAAAATGCTTTCTACAGTGCATCTGTAGAGATGAACCAGCAGCCTCTGTGGGAGGCTAGCGTTCCTTAGTTTTCTCAAAAATTACAGACATTGTTGTGCTTTGCCAGTTACAGCTAAAGCATTGTCAGCCCAAGACAGGATCTTACAGGGTTACGAGAGCACTAGACAATGTTCTAGAGAGAGTCGGGAACATTTTGATTGATTTGTTTTTTTTATTGGTAATTGTATCAACTGACTTTCTTTTTGTGGTTTGAGCAGCAGTAGTGTCCCTCCCAGATATTAGTTTTTGCAGGGTGGGGATGTCTGCACCTAATTCCCAGTCCATCTAGCATCCTAACACTTAATACTGTTGCTTCTAGGAGCAGGATTGTGTGCTGACAGACTTGAATGGAACCGAAACAAGTTTTCAAAACTGAGAAAAGAGATGATGGATGCACAGCAGCCCCACATAGTATTAAATATGTGCAAGTGGTTGGAGTAAAAATAAACATGTTTATGATCATATAAATTGCGACCTTTCAACATGGTGAATATACCCAACTAAAAGTAAAGTCCCAACTAGTTCATTTGGCTTGAAAGAGTTGGTTGTTCTCTTTTATTCTTTCTATTTATGGACTGTTTTTCCTCCCACCAGTTTTCAATATAGAGACAGGAAATAGGAGAAGTGTGCTATTACCCATGGAATCAATGGAAGTGTTACCACGTTTTCTATATATTTCTGGATTTCTTCCCATAATGGGCTCAAAAGTCAAACATGAACATTCCAAGGTTTTGGGGTCATGTCATTAAATCCCAACTATCATTTTCTTAAATGTCCACCCCTCCAACAAAAATGTGTCTACTAGCAGAACACCCCACAAAACTTAGACCTCGCTAGGTTTTCTTTTGATATCGGCCCGCCAATCACAATGTCTCAGCCAATCAAAATATTCAAAACGTCGAACTTTTCATTGAAAATCAAAACTGCTGAAATTCCATTCAAAACTTCAAAAATTCGAAAATTTCTATTGAAAATTCCTATGCGGAACTTTAATAGGTTCTACGGAAATCAGATAGGAAGAAAGCAGTTTCTAATCTCTATCACATAGCTGTATGGGTAAGCTTGGTCTGTAATTGTATGCATTAATTTATACGCACAGCATGAATGAATTACAATAGTAACAGAGCAGAGCTTTACAGCACTAAACCAAAGTTAAACTAAGGAAACACAGATAATTATAGAATGATTACTTACAATTACCTACTGGTACTGAGCTGCAAAGACCAGAGTATTTAATAACAGAAGGTCTGTACAGACGGATTACACAAAGCCTACAGTGAAGGACAGTAGAGGACTGTATATGACAAATACTAATGTGATGTTGTAAAGCTATTTTAAGGAAACAAACTGGTTTATTTGAACATTTTCTTTCTATCCATTTACTGTTTTTTCTTTACTGGACCAGCTCCCAGGGTACGCTACATTTCAGAAATATTCCACTGCATAGCTTTCTATTTCCAAGTGGGTTAAAAAAGTATTTGAGTTCTTCTTATGCTTCTTGGTGGCAGAGTCTAGGCCATTTTTGCAACATATAGTTTGTTCTTTCTCTTTTAATGGTGCTGATTTTATTAGTTTGTGTACCAACTCAATGTTGCAAATGAGCAATGAATCTAGTATCTTACAAAACTGGATATTCTAGAAAAGAAAAACTGTCAATGAAACATTAACCACAATGACCATTTAGATTAAGGCATCGATATTCCAATCAATCCAATCCATAATGAAGATATTGGATATATTATATGCTTATCTAATGCTGTAACCATAATGAAGATATTGGACATGTTATATACATTATATACATGGCTGTGACCATAATAAAGATATTGGACATGTTATATACATTATATACATGGCTGTAACTATAATGAAGATATTGGACCATGTTATTACCTTACTTACATGGCTGTAACCATAATGAAGATATTGGATATATTATATACATTATTAGATGGCTGTGACCATAATAAAGATATTGGACATGTTATATACATTATATACATGGCTGTAACCATAATGAAGATATTGGATATATTATATACATTATATACATGGCTGTAACTATAATGAAGATATTGGACATGTTATATACATTATATACATGGCTCTAACCATAATGAAGATATTGACTGTCTTATATACATTATATACATGGCTGTAACTATAATGAAGATATTGGACATATTATATACATTATATACATGAATGTAACTATAATGAAGATATTGGACATGTTATATACATTATATGCATGGCTGTAACCATAATGAATATATTGGATATATTATATACATTATATACATGGCTGTAACCATAATAAAGATATTGGATATATTATATACATTATATACATGGCTGTTACCATAATGAAGATATTGAACATATTATATACATGGTTGCAACCATAATGAAGATATTGGACATATTATATACATTATATACATGAATGTAACCATAATGAAGATATTGGATATATTATATACATTATATACATGGCTGTAACCATTATGAAGATATTGGACATGTTATATACATTATATACATGGCTGTAACTATAATGAAGATATTGGACATGTTATATACATTATATACATGGCTTTAACTAATGAAGATATTGGACATGTTATATACATTATATACATGGCTGTAACCATAATGAAGATATTGGACATATTATATATATTATTTACATGGCTGTAACCATAATAAAGATATTGGACATATTATATATGTTATTTACATGGCTGTAACCATAATAAAGATATTGGACATATTATATATGTTATTTACATGGCTGTAACCATAATAAAGTTATTGGATATATCTAGGGCTGGATTTACACCTCCGGAGCCTGTAGGCCCAAAGAGCATGGCGCCTTTAGCCCCACCCCTAAACACAGACCACACCCCTAAACCACACCCATTTTCTCTTTTTTTTGGGAAAGAAAATAAACTATAAAGGGGTTGGATTGGTGGGAGGAGATTGACAGCCGCCCCTTCAACCTCAGGTGCCCCTAGGCGTGTGCCTACTGTGCCGGCGCTGGATATATTACATACATGGCTGTAACCTTAATGAAGAAGTTTTGTGAGGGTGATTGGAAATAATTTGTCACTTTTAGACTGTTTGTAAATATTGGAAATGGTTGGCCGTCTTTTAGAAAATTGTCATTCAGCTTTATCAATGCAGGATTTCCAATCTGTTCTCTATTGCTGAAGTTACTTCCTGGGCCGATCATTCAACCAACATTCAACTGTAAAATGAATGATCCAAGCTGTGGAAAGTTATGGAACATCGTCAGGTAAAAAAAGTCTAGTTAGCCCAATATTATATTGAATTGGTGATCATAGGCCAAATTGTTGTAACATCAGAAGAGTGCATTAGTCCACCTTATCCACCCACACACACATCTTGTTCCCCATCAATAGGAGTATAAAGAGAACAGCTTTAGTAGCCCATTAGGTGTTCTATGGTGCATGTTTTCGATGGTTCCAGTTTACAAAAAACTATGTTTATGGCCCTATGTATCAATTAATTGTGTGCACAAAACTGCAAAACTCCATTGGCAAATAGGTGGGTGGTAGAGGTGAACTTATTGATGTTGCTATTCAAACCCAATTGAATCTGCATTTTTTACATTTTTTTATTTCAATTTTCGAGTATCCGATAGAAATTTTGAATTTTCAATGGAAATTTAATATTTTCCAATGGAGTGTTTATCAAAATGTCTTTTTTTCGATGAAAAGTTATTTTCCTAAGATACTTTGATCCCCCGGCAGATCCGAATTGAAACCAGGTTTGTTTCCAATTCCTCACTAGTGGGTTGATTATTTATTTGGGAACGGCCATGCTCTATAATAGGCCCACTGAGAAAGTAATAAATGTCGGACCTCATGAATGGGAAATAGTATTGAAGTGAGATATTGTAAGGGCTGTTGTATGTGTATGTGGTGTTTACTGAACAAAGGCAGTATAATGGTGGCCATAAACATATACTTCACGGCTGTTACCTGCTCTGTGTGCGGTGCCCATTTCTTTTATCCGGCCATTTCCCTCTACCAAGGATATGGCCCCCAGACCCAGAATACAGCTATAGGAAAGGTGATTTATAGTTACACCATTGATGGTATGTGACCACGTAGGACTGTGGCCAGTTTTAGGGGGGGGGTATTGACATATGTAGGAATGGTGTATATGAAGGTACCTTTTTCCCCTAATTATTTTCAGTTGTTCAAGTATAACTATTAAAGGAGCAGAGATAACAAAAGTAGAACCAGGTCCAGCAGATCCCTTACAATGTGTTTTGTGTGTTTTGCCTCTCTGGATTACCTTGTGTACCCAGCTGTGTGCTATTGATAAATATAACCACCTGGGTAACATTGTACAGGTGTGTAAACCTGCAGCCAATCACAAGGCTCCATTAGGCATTCTAAAAACCATACCAGTGCTTACCGGTTCATATACAGATTTGCTGATATGGGGGATGCAATGTGAAAACTATAAACCAAACAGGATCCCATTCAACAAAAACGATCGTGTTTCCTCGTAAATAGTAAAAGTCATTGGATTTTCCAATTGCATTGACCGTGAGTCTAACAAAACCACAATTGTTCCAGTCTCTGCCAAAGGCAACAGGTTTCTGTTTACACCAGACGTTAAAACACAGCGAAATGTGTCTGTGCTGAATGTGTCTGTGCTGAATGTGTCTGTGCTGGGTCCCAAATCTGGAACTATTTAAGAAAAAAAAAAGATCCTTGTTGTAACCCAAGAAACATCAACATGAAATGACCATTGAAGTCTCAGTAAGCCGACCACTGCTTGACCAGGGCAGCACAGTGAGCAAGTCTGGGGGTTGTGGGTCTAGCCAGTGACAATCCACAGCTGAATGGTACTATCCCTACTGCACACCAAGGCTGTTCCACTTTTGGCAGGGGAGGGGCTTGGTTTTACCTCCCAGAATTAAAAACCTGCACAACACAGTCTATTCTTCAATCCACTGCCCAGGGAGAGGGAGACAGGACTTTAAGGATCTCCTCCTGAAAGCTTCACTGATTTCCCAAAAGCTCTTGTTGTGACCAGGGTAAGGGATCTCTAGAGTCTATGTGCCATATAGACAAATATTGGACAATTGGTATCTTGAGATTAGTGGAGGAACTGTTTGTCAGTGGTATTAATGGAATCAAATGTTTGTAATGATGATTGGAACGGAATGTTCAGAAAGGATCTGTCATTGGGTAGGAGGTTGGCCGCTTAGACTAAACACTCATAGGTCAAGATAAATAATAAGGCATTTAGCATTGGGATTCTGCATACTTGGAAACAATGTTTCATTATTGTATTGTGATTGTTGTGTTGTTGGGAAGCTTGGACACTGGACAGTCAAATAGTAGTTTTAAGACTTGAGAGGGTAAGAAGAGCTCATGATGTTTGTGCCAGGCTTGACCCTTTTATTTCAGGTGAGAGATGTCTGGGCTTTAAATATAAATATATTCATTCTGTCTGGTTCCCAGCTGGTGAGCTGTAGGACTGTTACTGTGCCATAGACACTTCCTACTGTAAAATGGGAAACCTGAGTTTTAGCATCATAGTAATTGTCTAGTATTGTCATGTAATCACAAGATAGACAGACAGACAGAAAGACAAACAGATAGATAGATAGATAGATAGATAGACAGACAGACAGATGGACAAATAGATAGATAGATAGATAGATAGATAGATAGATAGATAGATAGATAGATAGATAGATAGATGGACAGACTGAAAGACAAACAGATAGATAGAGAGAGATAGATAGATAGATAGAGAGAGAGAGAGAGAGAGAGAGATGGAGAGATAGAGAGATAGATAGACAGACAGACAGACGGACGGACGAACAGAAAGACAAACAGATAGCTAGAGAGAGAGATAAATAGATAGAGAGATAGATAGACAGATAGACAGACAGAAAGAGAGACAGAAAGACAGACAGAGAGACAGATGATAGATAGATAGATAGATAGATAGATAGATAGATAGATAGATGATAGATAATAGATAGATGATAGATAGATGATAGACAGATAGATAGATAATAGATAGATAATAGATAGATAGATAGATAGATAGATAGATAGATAGATGATAGATGATAGATAATAGATAGATGATAGATAGATAGATAGACAGATAGATAGATAATAGATAGATAATAGATAGATAGATAGATAGATAGACTACTGCAATAAATAATAGATAGATAATTAGATAAAAAGATTGACTACTGCACTGTAGTTGTGCTATTAAGTAGATATTTAAAACAGTTCCACATGCATTACAATGAGATTGTATGCCTCAATAATTTGTATCCCTTGGCTCGTATCTCTGTTTTCAATTGATATACTGTATAAGTCATTTGTTAAGCTGGTAGACACCTTAAGGTTCGTACACATGTGCGAGTGCCCACCCGCGATGCACGATGTGTACGAATGGCTGTTTCGGGCAATAATCGGCCCGTGCATGGGCACTTTATTGGCCGAATTGGCCGCTCATTCGCGGGTCATTGCTGGATCAACCGGGTGGATGTCCAAACCAGTGCCTGTTTCAACCAATAAAGTGCCCATATATGGGCCGACTATCGGCCAAAACAGCCATTCGTACACATTGTGCATCGTGGGTCGGCACCCGCACCTGTGTACGACCCTTTAGTTTGGATGGCTCTGTAATGGTTACTGTGTATATCTTACTATGTGGTCTGGTTGTTTGTTATGATATAGGGGGTCATTCACTGAGAATCCTAATCACTGAATTGAAGATTGTTTAGCCTATGAAAACCTTATTCACAAAGGCTTTGTGGACAATATTCAATAAGGTTTTGACAATAAGCGATAGGAGTCCCAGCAGAAGTTAAACAAAATGGTAAAAATCGTCAAAATGTCATCACAAACCTAGCGAAAATTTCCCATCACAATTCGCCGCAAAACTGCCGCAAAGACTTTCCCCCTGCATTTCAGATGATTTTTGTGATAGTGAATCTTGTTGAATGACCCCCATTATGGTAAATGGGTTTTTATTATAATATTATTTTAATCTAATGGATTTCCACCCTGTGTCTCTAGTGTTGGCAATATAAACTGTTTACACCGCTATCATCAAGAGCCTGTGCTTTCGCATTAATACTTTGATTGTTCTTGAGTGGGAGCTGCCATGCTCCTTATCTCACCTATTGTCCAAATGCAGTTATAACAAAGCTGTAGCTATCTGACCAGAAAGGGGCTGTTGCTATTGCAGTCAATGGAACATTATGATTCAAGTCAAATGACAGGGTTAATCCCACTGTATTACGTATAGTAATGCTCTGTAAGGATTCCCATAGTGAAGTCTAGTTAGAAGTTACATAAATAGAACATTATCTGTTACAGGTTAAATTGAACTCTACCGCTTTAAATCTTATCGTTCACAAACCTCATAGATACAGAAACACCTGGATAGGAAGAACACACAAGGCTATTCACCATTAAGCCTGGTACACACGTTTCAATTTTTCCTCCTGAACGACCGTTCGATACCTTCGTTGCCGCAACACGGCCCATAGAGCACCACAGAATCAGTCTTGGTTTTCTGACCTGTCCGATTCGGACTAAGGAGCGGTTGGCGGGCCGATTTATTGTATGGTGTGTACCTAGCTTTAAAGTCATAGTGAGCACATTATTTTTGCAGTTCAGCATTTTAACTCCCATGGAGTTGTTAGGGTCACTGACCTTAGTGACAGGAGAATCATTTTAAATAACAGACTGAAAGATGAGTTAGACGTCTATGAATAGAAAGTAATAAACTAAAATAGTCCCACTGTAAGTCTAGCTGTGGTGTGTACCTATAAGGCAGTTTAAAGGTGAAGTTCAGCTCAAATACATATGGTTTCTAAAAAGGGAATACCTTCTTATTTCAGTGGCATAATCTGCCCAGTAAGTGATACATCTATATAAATAAATGCTTATAAAGTAGTGACTTCCCGTATGCAGGACCCCTAATAGTGTCCATGATGGTCTCCGTCCCTGGGTTACTTTAATTGCTCAGTAGAGATCTGAGCCTGTTTGACCCATCAACAGCCAATCAGTAGAAATTACTGTTAGGAACATTCCAAGGATGTGATGCATTGTGGGAAGATGAAGGACCATTACAGAACATAAAGTGGCAGCTCACTACTAACCATAGCAAAGCATAGCAAAGGGAATGAAATGGGTTGATTTTTAAGAAATTGAAGACAATATGTAGAATACCTAGGTATGTGTAATATAGAGAAGTATTATTTTTTTCCTATTGAACTTCCCCTTTAGAAATGTAATAAATAAATAATGAAGACCATCTGTTGACAGCTTGACAGAAAATGTGTGTTTTTGTTCTCCATGTTCTACAATTGGGCTGTTGAGCTGATATAGAAGAATTGAACAAAAGCTAAACTGAGAAGAAAGGGCAGTGATTCAGGGTGCAGGATCAATCTCTAGTTCTATGTACATTTGAGCTTTTCTTTAACATATTTCTGCCTAATCTTTATGTAAGTGTCCTCTAACTTTATATCACGGTAATGTTACTTTCATACATGCTAGGCCTAGATTGAATACAGTATATATTATTATATATATATATTTATTATTAATATATATATCAGGAGAATCAGAAGCAGCTTCCATGCAAAAAATGATTTGTTGTACACAAATTAGCTCAATAAATGATCTGCTATTGACATGCTACAGCCTGGCCTATACTGGGAGTGCTGGTTATTTCCTGTTATATCCTATTCCATTAAATGTGTTCATGTAGGTCTGTGCAAGCTGTCAGACAAGACTTCTTTGTTCATTCAACTAAGATCAATAAGCAAACAATCATTGTGTATTTTACACTCACACAAAGGCTCCCAATTCCCATACAGTAACCCCCACAGTTATATGTACATGTTAACTAAGTTTAAATCTTTACCACTACATTAAATAATGCATCAGTTCTGCACCCACAGTGCCGGAGTGTTGCATAATATTCTAGCCAAGTTGTATATAACGTATAATGAAGTTTCTCCCTCCTGTTTTTAGATCTTTATCTTTCATTCAAGTTCCGAGGATGTTTTACTTGTACGTTTTTGAGTTTGTTGTCTCTCAAGTTTTCTCCTTTAAATAATTTCAAATGTAAATTCCTAAGCAGTGTTTACTATTGGATGGTGAGGTACAAGATGGATGTCAGAATGTAATTGCCTTCTTTTCTATTGGTTGGCTGGTTGTTTGAATGACTGCCATATTAATATATTTTATTCATATACTCAGGGTTATTCAATAAAAGTTCTTATTGTTAAAAATGGTGCTAATTTTGCCCCAACCAATCAGATGTTAACTTTCTAATCGAAGCTAACATCTGATTGGTTGGGGCAAAATTAGCACCATTTTTAATGATAAGATTGATTGATTGAATCTCCCTGTATGTGTATTGTAACTTTTATCATGTTAAGGTGTGTTTCATTGTACCAAGAAAACACTTGGTTACATATCTGCAGAAATGAACCAGTAATTCGGATTAGAGCTGGCCGAACTCAGTTAAATCCGTTCCGCTTGCAGATTTGCGGATTTTTGAAATAATCAGAAAATTCAACAAGACACATTGAAGTCAATGGGAGTTAAAAAATCTGAAAGTTCTGCCTAAAATGAAGGTAAAATAGCAATGGTAACTTACTGTAAATGTATGTATGTATATGTTTATTTATATAGCGCCACTAGGGGACGCAGCGCTGTACAATATGGAATACAAAAAGTTGTGCAAGGGGGACAGTAAATAAATATATAAATAACTAAGAGCATCATGAAATTTACAAGTGCTTGAAACATGTACCATGAGGAAAGAGGTCCCTGCCCGTAGAGCTTACAGTCTAATTTGGTGGGTAACATACAGATACATAGGAAAGGGTGGAAGTGCTAATAACTGGTGCAGTGTCAACAGTCCTACACTATGCTGTGCTCAGAGAGATAGGATGAGAGGTTAGATTTAAACTTGTTTATTGAGGTTTCTTGACGTAGATAGAGGGGAATAGAATTCCAGAGGACGGGGGCCAGAAGAGAAAAAGGTTTAAGGCGAGAGGTGGCAGTGTGAGTGGGGGATCTGTATAAGAGATGGTTCTGTGATGAGCGGAGGGTACGGACAGGGACATATGGGGACAATAGAGAAGAAATATAGGAAGGAGCAGCAGAGCGAAGGGATTTAAATGTTAAGAGAAGGATTTTGTGGATAATGCATTGTTTAATGGGGAGGCAGGTAGATGTGCGGCACAGAGGAGATATAATTTCCCGATTTTTAGAGAGCGAGACAATCTGTGCGGCAGAGTTAAGTATGAACCTAAGCGGAGAAAGATGGGAAGCAGGAAGACCAGAAAGCAGAAGGTTGCAATAGTCTAGGCGTGATAAGATGAGAGCATGGATAGCAGTAGTCAGAGGAGAAAGGAATCTACAGATTTTTGCAATGTTACGAAGAAAAAAGCGACAGGTTTTAGCAACATAGTTAATGTGATTGTAAAAGAAGAGAGCAGTATCAATGATAACCCCTAAGCAACGTGCCGACTGAATAGGGTAAATGGGGGTGTTGTCCACAGAAATGGAAAAAGGTGGGATAGGACCAGGTTTAGGTGGGGAAATGATTGTTTCGGTTATAATCAGGTTTAGTTTGAGGCATTGGTGCGCCATCCATGAGGGGACAGCACGGAGACAGTCAGAGATGCGTGATTGGGTGTCAGGACAAAGCAAGGGGGTGGAAAAATATATTAATGGCTCAGGGACCTGGGAAATGGTCTGGGGAAGATGTATCAATATCTTTAAAAAACGTCCAGTACCGGAAACCTTATGCACTTTCTGTTTTAGCATTACGTATAGTATTTTTGAGAAATTTCAAAATTATTTTCAAATTCGAAATTTCTAAAAATATCGAAAATTTTAATTTTTAAAATTAGAAAATTCTCAATCCTCATTTCTGCGGTTTGTAAAAATCCAAAAAGTCAGAAATCTGCGAAGTCCGAGTTCTGGCGGATCCGTGAAATCAGCTTTAGAATTGTGTTCGGGTCCATCTCTAATTAGGATGTGAATAAAGCTCATGATAGCACAAGGAACTGATGATGCAACTGATCAATATTTTCCAATCGAAAATCACTATGGCAGTAGAGATCGATGTACCACTTTGTACCATCAATGTTGAGCAGGATTCTGCATGCATAGTGAATTGTTTACAATGATGTTTGGGCTAAAATATTGGACTTTTTTTTACTGGGCCGTTGGAGAGGGCATGGATAAGAAGGTAAATACACGGCTCCTACATTCCATATGTTTTAAAATGCACAGAAAGATTTTTATTTGTTCAGTGTAGTGGCCCTTTAAAGGGCATGTCCACCCCCAAAACTATAAGTCAACCCACTACTGGCCCTACTCTGTAGTGTAATAAAATCATTACCTCACATCCCAGCTCCAAATGGTTCTCCTGTAGTCCCCCCCCCAAGTCCCCAAAACTGCCCACCAGGAGGATAGCAGAGTCCATATAGGCCTCCTGTCTCTCCTCCGGAAGAAGTTTGGCATGCGTACTGCAGGCCTCCCCCCCCTCTCCCTCCCATTTTTCGATCCCTCCCCCTACCATAAAAACTCTTTGCCATATGGTAGTATTCCTTCCCCAAGCCCCAATCGCTATAAAAGATTTTTAAGAAAGTCCCCCAAACTCTACTTACCTTCCCTATTTCCCCCGGCATTCTGGGCAGCCGCGTCCGTGATTGGCTGCCTCTCAGCCAATCAGGGACGTGGCTGCCGGTCCGGCCCCCTGCTTGCAGTGTCATGCAAGCAGAAGGCCAGGCAGTGCGGCGGAGGAGAGAGGTAAGGTAAGTGACTATCGGGGAACTTTCTTGAAAATCTTTTATAGCGGTTGGGGCTGGGGGAAGGAATACTACCATATGGAAAAATGTTTTTAGAAGGGTGGACATGCCCTTTAAGGACTTTTCATTTTGCGGTAGATCAGACTTACAGTATATATCTATGCTATGTTCCCTTGAGATAAAATAATCATCTAAAGTGCCAAGTTATAAAGTCCCAAAGAGGCCATAAAAAATATGGGGGTATCCCATTCTAATAGGATGATTGATTATGTGATTAAAAAGATGACCGGGTGAGTAACCGAATCTTTCTTGGGATCACTGATGCTCTAAATCCAAAATGAGTTGAAGATATAAGGAGCCTTTCAAAGTGCAGGAGGCGCTAATAAGTAAAACACTGTTTCCTGTCATTAGAGCACATCTGATCTTCACCTGGCAAAATACTAGAGAAGCTTGTTTGTTATGTGGGTGGTAATATCAGTTCTAGATGAACTTTTAGGACCCAGGTCAACCGAAAGGAGCTATAATGACAACAAAACTATGAATTGACTTTAATCAGGCAGAAAATTGCTCAAATTTTAGGACCTCACACCAAGATATTAGCAGATATTGTCCACAGATAGTGAGAAACAGGTTTGATTGTGGTTCTGTGAGGACCTTTTAGTCTGCAGTCACCATTGGAAGTTATTAGATCTATTTATGGCAAGTAATAGTAATATAGGCCTAAAACTGGCAATAGATAACTCTCACTTATCAACTATCACCTTATTACTTATCTGCCCCCTGAATTTGCCAACCGAAGACCTGGAGGCAATTTTAGAGAGACTGCGGAAGAGACTTCCTTCCTACCAGCATCTCTTTAGCCAACTGACTTGACTCATCCCTAAAAATAACTGGTTATAATGGAAAACCTGATCACTAGGATCACTCTTTCCATACAATATGAACATTTTGGCTTTGCCTATAGCCACCTAAAACTTTTTTACACTACAAAATACATTATATCATCATTATCATTGAAAGGATTCTGCATTGCTTTCCATGTTATTTCTAATTATGTTGCTGTCAAGCTCTCTTTATTTTATTCGTCTTGCTGTCCTTTCCTATAAATGGGACTATCCCTACGCAGAATGTGTGCATACATACCTTAAGTTAAACATGTCCCAGTTTACAGATAATTTGTACTTCAAAAATGTCTATGGTAGCCCAATAGTCCAACTCACCAGACTTGGTTGCAATGCACTGAAAGCCACAAACACAAAAAAGCCTGCATGCATTTCTAACTAGATATTTAATGACAAGTGTTGTCATTGTTCCTTCCCTTTCTGGCAGAGGTTGACACCTCCTCACCCTGCTCAATGAACTTTTAGGAACTTGAGCATGTGCAGCGTGTTAAACCAACCCTACCTTCCTCTTCTGCTGCATACAGTTGTCCTGCATGGGCAAAATACATGAAGGGTAGGAGCTTTTTCCTAGTGTTTCTGCCTCTAACTGTTCCTCCTGTTCCATGCACTGAGCTTTTATTATGTTAAAAATGAGGATGATGTTTGCAATGCCCCCATAGCTAGACCCTACTAGGTTAAACAATTCGGATGCTATATATATTTACCAGCCTTCACTCCATCGCCATCCTTCTGCTGCTTCTTCCAATCACAACAGCAGAAGAAGGGGCCGAACCGGCAGCTGCTAAGAGATTGGATGAGACTCAAGGAAAGAGCATTAGAATGACCCCAGTGTATTCCATCAGGATAACCCATTTGAGTCAATTAGATCATTAGAATAAAACCAGATCCAGACCATATGTAAAACAATGTTTAGCCAATAAAAGAATTGGACAGACACTGTATGTATAGCTGACCAGCTTTATAGGAGCTTTCAATCAGAGGGGTAGACCTGCAGTAACCTAGCAGTAGAAACTGGAATGATCACAAGCATAGACCTACTAGCTATAATGCTATATCAGATTGATTACAGGATCACAGACAGCCCTAAGGTTGGGTACACATAGGACTAGATTTGTCCCGAATAACCAATAGGAACTAGCGAGCGGTCAGCCTGGACAAATCATTGTTAGTCGTGGCAAAAAAATACTGCCGTCAGTTCGGTGCAAACATTCGTAGGTTACCATAGGGAACCGCACAAAGTCTGTGATTTACCAAAATGCCCATTCATCTAATCCGGATGACAGATTGCAGCTTGCCCCCACCCCCACCATACAATATTTCCACAATCTTTACGATTAAGATCAGCCTAAACACAGTCCAGACCGTTCTCCCTATATTAAGAATAGGGAGAATGTTTGGGACTGCCACATTCCCTTTGGCCATGGCCCACTCCCTATTCTTTAGTACAGGGGGCTGACTGCGGCCACGTAAACTTTTAGTGCAGTTCAGAGCAATACAGAGGCCAACGGTGAACATTTGTTGGCCTTGGGAACTCTTGTTTCTGTGGTACACACTTAAAGGAATAGTTCACTCAAAAAGAGAACGACAACTTTAATGTACTGATTGAAGCCCGGATAGTTAAGGAGCTATGCCTTACAGTACCTCCCGTTCTTAAACAATATCTCAGGAGCCAGGGTCGAACATAAGTAAATTTACCTTTCACGCAATTCCCTGCTGCAGAGCTGAAAATCTCCAACCGCTTCCTGGCTCTTATCCACTATAGTGCGCACTAACGTGCATGCATGCTATAATGGATTAGAACCAGGAAGCAGTCAGGACCTGTCATTTCTGCAGTGGTGGATCACACAAAAGGAAAATATACTTCCCTTCGTCCCTGGCTCCTGAGATATTGATTGAAGAACGGGAGGTAAGGCCTAGCTCAATCAATACATTAAGTGAACTATTCCTTTAAACCATAATGGGGTGAAAAAAACCTTTATCAACAAAGGGATCTGAAAGAATCTTAAAACATTAACATGACAGAAAATTAAATGTTGGATGCTCAAAGCAAGATCTGAGTTTTTTTTAATCCAACATTTCCATTGTTCTGACTATCACTGAATCAGTAGAACAGAAGACTATGCCACATATTCGTACACCTGGGTCTGTAAATGTGTATCAGTGCATATCAGGTACACCTGGCCCAGTGAAAGGATGAATAGAAGTGTTTGATACATCAGGTTGTACTAAATTCAAAGTAAATGAGATTCTGTTAACTGCAATTAACTGCCTTTCATTCCAGTGAAATTGCATTCTGTTTGGTCTTGGCACCACATGACATAAGACCTCCGTGGTACTTTTCATAGAACTCTGCAGAAGGCCATATACTGGATTATATTGTTGCTTAAAAAACTGTTTCTGGTGACTACAAGATATTCTTTTATGACCAAAGGTTGATACCGTACGATAGTTTCCAATGGGCCTGTGCAAATGTGTGGGTACTAATACTGGTACTGTACGATACCATACGATAGTTTCCAATGGGCCTGTGGAAATGTGTGGGTACTAATACTGGTATTGTACGATACCATACGATAGTTTCCAATGGGCCTGTGCAAATGTGTGGGTACTAATACTGGTACTGTACGATACATACGATAGTTTCCAATGGGCCTGTGCAAATGTGTGGGTACTAATACTGGTATTGTACGATTCCATACGATAGTTTCCAATGGGCCTGTGGAAATGTGTGGGTACTAATACTGGTACTGTACGATACATACGATAGTTTCCAATGGGCCTGTGCAAATGTGTGGGTACTAATACTGGTATTGTACGATACCATACGATAGTTTCCAATGGGCCTGTGGAAATGTGTGGGTGCTAATACTGGTACTGTACGATACCGTACGATAGTTTCCAATGGGCCTGTGGAAATGTATGGGTACTAATACTGGTATTGTACGATACCGTACGATAGTTTCCAATGGGCCTGTGGAAATGTGTGGGTACTAATACTGGTATTGTACGATACCGTACGATAGTTTCCAATGGGCCTGTGGAAATGTGTGGGTACTAATACTGGTATTGTACGATACCGTACGATAGTTTCCAATGGGCCTGTGGGATTGGGGTCACTAATATGGGATTGTACGAGACCATACAATATGTTCCAAGGGGGTGAGAATAATGGCACAACTAACAGGAAATAACGTAGTACGAATGCTGTCCCTGTGGAAAGTGTGGGGGTACTAATACTGGTATGTACGATACCATACGATAGTTTCCAATGGGCCTGTGGAAATGTGTGGGTACTAATAATGGATTGTCGATACCATACGATAGTTTCAATGGCTGTGGAAATGTGTGGGACTATACTGGTATTGTACGATACCTATAGTTTCCAATGGGCCTGTGGAAATGTGTGGGTATATACTGGTATTGTACGATTCCATACGATAGTTTCCAATGGGCCTGGGAAAGGTGTGGGTACTAATACTGGTATTGTACGATAACGTAACGATAGTTTCCAATGGGCCTGTGGAAATGTGTGGGGTAATAATACTGGTATTGTACGATACTACATAGTTTCCAATGGGCGTGGAAAGTGTGGGTACTAATACTGGTTAGTACGATCCATACGATAGTTCCAATGGGCCGTGGAAATGTGTGGGTACTAATACTGGTATTGTACGATACCATACATAGTTTCCAATGGGCCTGTGGAAATGTTGTGGTACTAATACTGGTATGGACGATACCATACAATAGTTTCCAATGGGCCTGTGGAAATGTTGGGTACTAATACTGGTATGTACGATCCATACGATAGTTTCCAATGGGCCTGTGGAAATGTGTGGGTACTATACTGGTATTGTACGATACCTACGTAGTTTCCAATGGGCCTGTGGAATGTGTGGGTACTAATACTGGTATTGTACGATACCATACATAGTTTCCAATGGGCCTGTGGAAAGTGTGGGGTATAATACTGGTATGTACGATACCATACGATAGTTTCCAATGGGCCTGTGGAAATGTGTGGGTACTAATACTGGTTAGTACGATACCTAAGATAGTTTCCAATGGGCCTGTGGAAATGTGTGGGTACTAATACTGTATGTACGATACCAACGAATAGTTCAATGGGCCTGTGAAATGTGTGGGTACTAATACTGGTATGTACGATACCATACGATAGTTTCCAATGGGCCTGTGGAAATGTGTGGTACTAATACTGGTACTGTACGATACAATACGATAGTTCCAATGGGCTGTGGAAATGTGGGGATAATACTGGTATGTACGATACATACGATAGTTTCAATGGGCCTGTGAATGTGTGGGTACTAATACTGGTATTGTAAGATACCACGATAGTTTCCAATGGGCCTGTGGAAATGTGTGGGTACTAATACTGGTATTGTACGATACCATACGATAGTTTCAATGGGCCTTTGGAAATGTGGGTACTAATACTGGTACTGTACGATAACATACGATAGTTTCCAATGGGCCTGTGGAAATGTGTGGGGTACTAATATGGTATTGTACGATACCATACGATAGTTTCCAATGGGCCTGTGGAAATGTTGTGGTACTAATACTGAGGTACCATACCATACAAGTTTCCAATGGGCTCTGTGGAAATGTGTGGGTACTAATAGGTATGTACGATACCATACATAGTTTCCAATGGGCCTGTGGAAATGGTGGGTACTAATACTGGTATGTACGATACATACAGATAGTTTCCAATGGGCTGTGGAAATGTGGTGGTACTAATACTGGTACTGTACCGATACATACGAGTAGTTTCCAATGGGCCTGTGGAAATGTGTGGGTACTAATACTGGTACTGTACGATACCATACGATAGTTTCCAATGGGCCTGTGGAAATGTGTGGGTACTAATACTGGTATTGTACCATACCATACAATAGTTTCCAATGGGCCTGTGGAAATGTATGGGTACTAAAACTGATATTGTACGATTCCATACAATAGTTTCCAATGGGCCTGTGGAAATGTGTGGGTACTAATACTGGTATTGTACGATACCATACGATAGTTTCCAATGGGCCTGTGCAAATGTATGGGTACTAATACTGGTATTGTACGATACCATACGATAGTTTCCAATGGGCCTGTGCAAATGTGTGGGTATAATTACTGGTATTGTACGATACCATACAATATTTTTCCAATGGCCTGTGGAAATGTGTGGTACTAATCCTGGTATTGTACGATACCATCAATGTTTCCAATGGGCCTGTGGAAATGTGTGGGTCTAATACTGGTACTGTACGATTCCATACGATAGTTTCCAATGGGCCTGTGGAAATGTGTGGGTACTAATACTGGTATTGTACGATACCGTACGTAGTTTCCAATGGGCCTGTGGAAATGTGTGGGTACTAATACTGGTATTGTACGATACCATACAATAGTTTCCAATGGGCCTGTGGAAATGTGTGGGTACTAATACTGGTACTGTACGATACCATACGATAGTTTCCAATGGGCCTGTGGAAATGTGTGGGTACTAATACTGGTACTTGTACGATCCTATACGATAGTTTCCAATGGGCCTGTGGAATGTGTGGGTACTAATACTGGTACTGTACGATACATACGATAGTTTCCAATGGGCCTGTGCAAATGGTGGGTACTAATACTGGTACTGTACGATACCATACGATAGTTTCCAATGGGCCTGTGGAAATGTGGTGTGTACAATACTGGTACTGTACGATACATACGATAGTTTCCAATGGTCCTGTGAAATGTGTGGGTATAATACTGGTACTGTACGATACATACGATAGTTTCCAATGGGCCTGTGAATTGTGTGGGTACTAATACTGGTATTGTACGATCACACGATAGTTTCCAATGGGCCTGTGGAAATGTGTGGGTACTAACTGGTATTGTACGATACCATACGATAGTTTCCAATGGGCCCTGTGGAAAGTGTGTGGGTACTAATATGGTACTGTACGATACCATACGATAGTTTCCAATGGGCCTGTGGAAATGTGTGGGTACTAATACTGTTATTGTACGATACCATACAATAGTTTCCAATGGCCTGTGGAAATGTGTGGGTACTAATACTGGTATTGTACCATACCATACAATAGTTTCCAATGTCTGTTGGAAATGTGTGGGTACTAATATGGTATTGTACGATACCATACAATAGTTTCCAATGGCCTGTGGAAATGTGTGGGTATACTTACTGGTATTGTACGATACCATACATAGTTTCCAATGGGCCTGTGGAAATGTGTGGGTACTAATACTGGTACTGTACGATACATACGATAGTTTTCAATGGGCCTGTGGAAATGTGTGGGTACTAATACTGGTATTGTCGATTCCATACGATAGTTTCCAATGGGCCTGTGGAAATGTGTGGGTACTAATACTGGTATTGTACCATACATACATAGTTTCCAATGGGCCTGTGAAATGTGTGGGTACTAATACTGGTATGTACGATTCCATACAATAGTTTCCAATGGCCTGTGGAAATGTGTGGGTACTAATACTGGTATTGTACGATACCATACGATAGTTTCCAATGGGTCTGTGGAAATGTGTGGGTACTATACTGTATTGTACCATACCATACATAGTTTCCAATGGGCCTGTGGAAATGTTAGGGTACTAAAACCTGTATTGTACGATTCCATACAATAGTTTCCAATGGGCCTGTGGAAATGTGTGGGTACTAATCTGGTATTGTACGTACCATACGATAGTTTCCAATGGCCTGTGCAAATGTATGGGTACTAATACTGGTATGTACGATACCATACGATAGTTTCCAATGGGCCTGTGTGCAAATGTGTGGTGCTAATTCTGGTACTGTATAAACATACGATGTTTCCAATGGGCCTGTGCAAATGTGTGGGTACTAATACTGGTATTGTACGATACATACGATAGTTTCCAATGGTCCTGTGGAAATGTGTGGATACTAATACTGGTATTGTACGATACCATACAATAGTTTCCAATGGCCTGTGAATGTGTGGGTACTAATACTGGTATTGTACGATACCATACGATAGTTTTCCAATGGGCCTGTGCAAATGTGTGGGTACTAATACTGGTACTGTACGATACATACGATAGTCTTCCATGGGCATGTGAAATGTGTGGGTACTAATACTGGTATTGTACGTACTCATACGATGTTTCCAATGGGCCTGTGCAAATGTGTGGGTGCTAATACTGGTAGTACGATACCATACGATAGTTTCCAGCATATCAAACAGATTTACTGTGCACATCTAAAACTTTCTATTCAAATACAGTACAATCCTTATCTTTGAATGTGCCCACATGAGAAGGAACGATTCCGCTTGGATTTTGTAAAGAGTAAGTTTTACCTCTAATTAATGCTTAAATTAATGCTAAAACCTCTGCCCTCTTCTTATGACCAGCCCTTCAACATTTTGTTAAAATATTATATTATAATTTATTATTTAATGGAAACATCTACTGCTCACAGTGCCCAAAACACCATTCAAAAAAAAATGACAGGATAATAAGAATAATTTCAGGTAGGTATGAGATGTAACTCCTACCTCCTGTTATTACCCATCAAGGAGGGGTCCCCATGCATCAGGGCCATTTTTAAATCAGTCTGTCTGAAAAAGTTAAAAAATGGGAAGTAGGTGTAAGTATCTCCAACTCTTGAAATGATTCTCTCTTTTTAAAAGTTTGGGCCAGTTTAGTGCCCTTTAATTTCAGTTTTAATCACAGTCTGCATGAAATAAATACATTTCTATCTCTGTTTCATTACTGCATAAGTGGGAACCAAGGAATAGACAACAAAGTCCTACTTACGAAACTGGTTGGAGTAAAGACAAAAGCCCATTATGTATTTGTTCAGTGTTTTTTAAACAGTACAGAGCTTTTTTTCTCATAAAACGTGAACGAGATTTGATGAACTCGATTTATTGGCTGTATTAAATAGCCAAGAAAGTCACTTTTGGGTAGAAAGGGCAATTGTTCGATAACGTTGGAATGTTCCTTCTGGAGACCTGTTCTGTCCCAGAAGACGTATTGAATGCAGGTATTCAAGTCATGTCTGTGTGGTAGAAATTTGGGACAGAGAACCCTCTGTAAAACTCTTACCAAGTTTTTTTTCTTCTTCTTAGGACTCTGAGGCTTGTATAGCAAACAATAGTAATGCCCTTTATAAAAAGCAATGTAATGCATCATATAGTCTACATTCGCAGCTGTAAATACAAAACGTTTAACACGATAATTATTCTGGTAAAATATGTTCTGTTCGTTTTCATTGGGTTTAGGAATCCGAACTTAATTCTGCCTAAGAAGGTTTCAAGTCTATTGCTGTACAGCGAGGAAAGAAAAAGCTGATGGCAATTTGTACAATAACTAGAACACCGTCATCAGAAGGCAATAGTGCGTCATTTCCTTATACCTAGAAGCTTTGTGAGGTTCTAAGAGGGTATTAATCGGAATTGTTACTTTGTAATCGGTGGGTGGAGTTATGGATATAAGACTAGGTGTGGGGCGGCCAGCCATGACAAGGCTCAGTCACCGAATGGGCGATTGGGTCCTTTGGTAAATCACGGGCGATTGTGCGGTTCCCTATGCGGTTCCTTATAACCGCGTCCGACAGTCATCTGTCCCAGCTGAGCGATCGCTTGCAACGAACGATCGTTGGGACAAATAAGTCCAATGTGTACCCAGCCTAAGGAAATGACCCACTATTGAACTAATGTTATGATGACGGGGAAACATGTTAACTATGGTGTAAACTTCATAAACCTAGATTGTAAGCTCTTTGGGGCAGGGATTTCTTCTCCTAATATGTCATGGCACACTACACTTATTTTATATATCTATGTATTGTTACCTTTGAACTTAATTCATGTAAATTTAATTTATCTGTATAATGGTTTGCACTTATCCCCCTGTATGTATACTCTGTATTTTATAATGTACAGCACTGCACCAAGTGGTGCTATATAAATAAAATTATACATACATACGCATGACCCGTCAATGGGACTGTTTTGTACAAATTATATATATGTATAGATATATTATACTCCAGTTTCGTTCCGTTTTTGGATTCCGGATCTTGTGAAATCCGAAACCAAAGTGAATTTTCATAATTTCGAATGTACGGAGCTATTTTAGAAAATTGTCGAAAATGCTCCATACATTTGAAAATGAATGAAAATACGATCGGAGACGATTTTCGAGTGTTTGATGCTATTTTAGAACAGCAGCAGCAGAGAGCCAAGGTAACAATAGCTTATAAATATACTGAGAAGCCTCATATGGAACTTTAACCCATGCAAGGTTTAGGTGGTGGGGGGGGTGATAAAGCTATATACAAATTTTTGTTTTGGGGTGGACATTCCCTTTCTCTTCCTGTTTCCCAAGGTCTTTTGTTGCTGATGATGTTAAAGTCTATGGGCTGGTGCCAATAAAGATTTGGTTCATGAAGGAGGTACTGCTAGAAGCAGAGGAGCTTGGGAAAAGGGGGGAAAAAAACCCACTAAAGCTGGGTACAACACAGTAACGATAAAGCCCCGATACCGTCGGCCGTCGGGTCGGCCGACGCTCGTTCGGGAAAGGCCGAAAATTTCCATCGGCCGTGCTAGACTCCCTATAGAGGAGTCTAGCGCGCCGATGGAAACACACAGTCCCGAGCGTTCTCCCTATGATATTCATAGGAGAACGCTCGGGACTGTGTGTATGCAGAACTTTGACATGGCAGAAAGAATCTTGCAGATCCTGTCTGTCAACTTTCAATGATCTGTAGAGTGTGTACCCGCTTAACACAATCAATTATCAGGAAACTGATATAAATCTAAGGGTAAAAATAGCAGTTAGGGGTCCATCTTACATGGGGAATCACCAGAACTTTTATTTGGTTTTTTTTTACTACTTATTATTTGACTTTCATTTTCCTTAAAGGTTCCTAGAAAGTGGTGCAATGAGTCTAAGAACAAGGAATGTTTATAAAATTTGGATTCCCAGAGCAAGATCTGGATGCATTCCAGCTTTCCAGAGCCAAAAAATATCTATTAATACTGGAATTGCCTAAAAAGTAATCTTTGGCGTTGTTAAAAATGTGTAACTATGTGTTTATTTGTGATATAACATTGAAATTTTGATCATCATAATTAAATAAGGAGGCAGAGGTTGACTGAGATTAACTGTCTGTTTATATCAGATCTGGTTGACTATTTGATATTGATCTTTTGCCAAAGGAAAATAAGAATCACTACAAAACATTATGACAACAGAACATGTTATTGAGAATACTTTTTGACATTAGATAAAATGTTATTATATATTGGAAACAATCAAAAGGAAGAGTTCCATCAACTTAAACCATTCCAAAATTATCGCACAACTACTGAGAAGAAAGATATTAACTTACAAATTAAAAAATCCTTTCAATGGTTCTAATCCTTTAAATGTTTAATAGTCAGAACATCCTTTTCAAACTAAAAGTCTTCGATAAATGTTACAAACAGGGCCAGAGTAGGTCTGTCAAACCACCATAAAAAACATTTGACCATTTGAAGCCTATGGTTTATGGCCCCCCGTGGTAGGATTGCTGAACTAACTGTAATCCATTCCGCTTACAGATTCACAGATTTTGAAAAAAAATCGGAAAATTTGAAAATCCACCCCAAAAGAGCCGACCCATTAAAGTCCAATTGGACGTTAAAAAAATCCACTCATTTAAGGGTAACGGGTCTCCAATTCTTCCAACTAGTAGAATGATATAAAAAATACCTCCATCACACCTTCAAAATAAAACCTAAATGACAATCCCTAGATAAAATTGTGAGAGTGTTTGCTGCAAAAGTTCAGCAATGTAACTTCCTGGTTGAACTCTTTCTGTGTTTTAGCCATGTGACCACTTGTAGTCATGTGACCAGCTCTGCCTGCATTAATAGGCTCCCCTTCTCAACTGTCAATTTTTCCCCAGTGTACTTCTGATTTCCCAGCAATAGCTTAACGAGCATGCTTCTCCACCGGGAAAAGGGCCGGCAGAGGTCAGGTGATGTCACTCAACTTACTGGAAGCCAGGAAGTTTTAACATTTCACCTCTATATCTTTTCCAGGGTAAAGCCAGAGATGTGATTGTGTTGGCTCAGTGTAAAGGAAATACTGCAGGCTTTCATTAATCCTAACGTGTTTGGAGACCACAGTTACCCTTAAGGTATAAATAGCAATGGTAACTTACTGTAATGGCTCAGGGACCTGGGAAATGGTCTGGGGAAACGTATCAATGGGCAAATTCTTTAAAAACAAAAACACTGTTCATATACCTGAAAACTTCATGCACTTTCTTTTTTGGCTTTCCGCATAGTATTTCTACAAATTCCGAAAATGTTCGAATTTGTAATTTAAAAATTTCGAGAGATATAGTAAATTTTAGATTTTTTAAATTCTTATTTGTCTGCAGTTCGGAAAAAATCCCCCAAATATGTAAATCGTGAAATCCACTTCTGACACTGGTCCAGGTTTGGTCATCTCTCCCCTGGTTGGTTGGTTGGAATTTCCCTGTTTTGCTTTGTGTTTGCTCTCAACACTGTATTGGAAATCCATATCTTGACTGTCAATTATACTGCAGAACCCAGAAAGAATAAAAAAAATACCTATAACTGGAACTGTAGAAGGAAACTAGAATTCTGTCATTTACATTTAAGACGTTGTGGATTGGTTTCCCCAATACAAGTTAAGGCAAATATACAGGATATTTTACGTTAAAGATGAACTGTGGTCTCCATACAAGTGCCCTTTATAAAAGACCACACTTCTACCTTTAAAACTTTATCGGACCATTCTACTAGCTGCATCTATCCAGCGGTATAAGGCGGTGTTTTTCGCAAGCTCCCCCACCCCCTCCCCTGAAGACTTAATCTTTTTTAAAGCTTGCCAACTTTATATTTTAAAAATTTTGTTTGGGTGGTTTTTTTTACATAGCTCCTCCCAGTGCCTGTCATAGAACTCTGAAGCAGGGCAGTCTAGGAAGTGTAACTTTACAAGATTAGAACTGGATCTATAGACTAGGATCTGGATATACGCCATTCTAGGCTTGTTTAAAAATGTATGAGATCTTATCAAGGGACACTTGTATTGTGACCCAGTTACTGTTTAAGAACCAGTGAAGCAGTGGCTAAGTAGAAATCATGAGCCCCTCATCAAAAACTTTGATGGGGCTCCAATTCGTGCTTCATCCCAGTGGGTTTTCAGGGAAAAGGCTAAATCTGTCATAGAAAGATGATGCCCCCTTTGGCTCCCTGCTCCCCAGGCACCCTGAGGTTGCTTCACGCTCCCCTGGTAGTTAACCCGTGCAGTGAAGGCCAGTAATATACACTTGAAACCGGAGTGCCGGCGGAGGAAACCCACACAAGCACGGGAGAAACATTTATTATTCATAAATGTAAAAAATATAATGCATGGTAATTATGACACTATGCTTGATATTCCAGGAAAGACTTCTCAATAAGTAGAGTTAATGATCAATGAATCAATCAATAGAGAGAAGATCTGTCCAAACAAAAGAATACAAGTATGTATACCATAGATGTTAGTGCTGAGCTGTGCATAGTACTCACCCTGAGATTTATTCTAAGGTCATAAGGTTAAAGGCCATGGGAGATTAAAAATCTAGATTTCAGGCGAAGGAATGTAAACATTACACCAGTACTACTTGTTTTCACATTCCTAGGAAACATAAATATGCCTTGTTCTACAAAACTCTATCAAGATGTTTTCCTTATTTTGAAATTGAGTAAAAGAAACAATTAGAGATCTTTCAATACAATGATGTATTTGTGTATCTAAGATCCCAAACCCTCACTCAAACGATGGCTTTAAATTTCTATAAAATGGTTTTCTTGATAAAATTACTGTTTTGTGGACAAACTTTGCTGTCGAAATGTTGACAAAATGTGCTCATTTTTGTCAAAATGGAAATCCTGCCACAAAAAGTAAATCTTTGTTAAAAAAAATCTCTCTCACTGAAGGTAATTACTGTAAGTACCGCATATACTCGGTATAACCGACCCGAGTATAAACCCGAGGTACCCAATTCACCTAAAAATCCTAATAAAAGTTGTTGACTCGAGTATAAACCGAGGTAAAACTTGGCATTCAAGATGTTTTGAAACTACTACTCCCAGCTAATAAAAGCATGCTGGGAGTTGTAGTTTCCAAACATCTTGAATGCCACCCTCACTTGGCATTCAAGATGTTTGGAAACTACAAACTCCCAGCAATAAGCCTTGGAGTTGTAGTTCCCAAACATCTTGAATGCCCCCCCTCACCCTCCCACCCAGTTCAGTTTGTACTGTGGGCTCTTCTCCCTGTGGGCTCTCCTCTATCCAAGGCTTCCTCCATCCAAGGCTTCCTCCATCCAAGGGTTTTTGGCGGTACGTTATCCTTAGCGGTATCCTGAGCATCCGGCAGCCGCACGCTCATTCCAGTACTGGCGCACCGGCTGACGTCACTGCCGGTGCGGGCTTGGCGCCGGGCAGTGACGTCAGGCCGGCGCGCCTAACACAGAAAGTCGTGCAGCTGCCGAATGCTCAGGTAAGCTACTGACTCAGTATAAACCGAGTCCAAGTTTTCAGGCTGATTTTCAGCCTGAAAAACTCGGTTTATACTCTATTATACGGTACATTAAAAGTCCTGAGTTAGATAAGCTCTCACCAGATGGCTGCAATTCACTTAGTGTAAGCTCTCGGGCCAGGGATCTCATTCATAATGTGTTGAGGCATGTTGTATGATGTATATGTTTATTGCACTTAATCAATTTATACATAATCTATATATATACTTCTTAACCGATGTATGAAATTCATTTCAGTTAATTTATTTATCTGTATATGGCTTTCACTTATCCCTTGTTTGTATACTTTCAGGTTATTCAATAAAAGTTCTTATCATTAAAAATGATGACTATTTGCCCCAACAAAATCGATGTTATGCTTCCAAATGTTAAATAAGATCTGATGGGTTAGCACCATTTTAAACGATAAGAACTTTTATTGAATCGTCCTGTTTGTATTTATTAAGTACAGCCTGCGTACCAAGTGGCGCTTTATAATAAATTATACATACAATAAAAACACCTTCATGGAAAAAATATGGAAGGGGAGGCCAGACAATAGGAAATCAAAGTCTGAAATTCCATTAATTCAAGACAATGCAGGGAACTTTAAAAGAAGCTTTTGATCTATATTTAGACGTAAAACATATAAATGTTATTATTAGATTTAATATCTGTTCATTCCTGTAAATAAAATGCCATTTACTGTATAATCTTACATAGATTCCACTCTGTTTAAACATATTCATTCTAGAAATGGTGCCTCAACGTATATTATTCTTTAAAGTATAAAGTTTGTCAGTTCTGTCAACAGGATTTACATAACTCATGAATGATACTTTTGGCAAAACGTAAGTAAAGTTCATGGGGTTCCACTTCTCTCGCAGACCCTGGACTGCATATGCTGTATATATTGTTTTCCATTCTAATCTAGTAAATGCAAGGCAAAGGGGTTCCTTGCTGCAGAGACTATGGGAGGAAAGTAGAAATGTGATTACCATTTTCAGGTAATACATAGGAGACTATAACTATAAAAGTTCAAATCCCTACAACAAGTGTTTACTTTAAGGAAAATACTGTAAAAATGAAACTGTTTAAAAATGAAAATGAAAAACGGGTCAATATTTTTGTTGAAAAGCCACAGCCACATTAGATTCACCTGCCAGATAGTGATCTGGGCCTCCTGCCTAAAGATAGTGCTGCTCCCTTCTAGATATGATATTGGGAGGTAGAAAGTACCAATCCTACATCCCTGCTCCAGGAACTTTCTTTTGTTTTTGAAAACAAAATTTTCAACATTTTAGTTTCTCTTTAGAACTTTGCCTTCAATTTCTTTTAATTGGGGTTATGTACAAGAGGTGCAAAAGTTTGTCACGCTATTAATCTGCAGCATCCATCAGATTATCAATGTTTCTAATTGTAGTAGATCATTGAAAAGCTAACATCTGATTGGTTGGCACAGATTAAGTGCCAGAGACCAACTTTTGCACCTTTTGGTACACAAAACCCATTAATAATACTTGCATTGTAATTAAAGGGATTTAAGATGATGTTTTATTTTAGTGTCACTTAATTTTAGGAGCACTAGATACAAGTTGTTCGCTCACAGCAAACATTGACATTTCCTTTGTGGCAATTCAGGCCACGAAAGAATTAGGCCTTTGTGGTGTTATAGAACAGACATTCCTTTAAAGTGTCCAGTAACATTCCCACCATCTCCACGCTCAGCGTTTATTTAATCACCCTGAAGGTATACACAAACAAGGGATAAGTGAAAGCCATTAACAGATAATAAAAATTAACTGAAATAGATTTCATACATCGGTTAAGAAAGTATATATATAGATTTGTAATAAATTGATATAAGTGCAATAACATATACATACATACAACATGCCTCACAACATTATGAATGAGATCCTGGCCCGAAGAGCTTACACTAATAATTGCGCCATCTGGTGAGAGCTTATCTAACTCAGGACTTATATGTACCATATACCGTATACTCGAGTATACCGAGTTTTTCCAGGCTGAAAAATCAGCCTGAAAACTTGGACTCGGTTTTATACTCGAGTCAGTAGCTTACCTGAGCATTCCGGCAGCTGCACGATCTTTCTGTGTACTGGCGCGCCGGCCTGACGTCACTGCCCGGCGCCAAGCCCGGCACCGGGCAGTGACGTCAGCCGGTGCGCCAGTACTGGAATGGACGTGCGGCTGCCGGAATGCTCAGGATACCGCTAAGGATACCGTACCTGCCAGAAAACCCTTGGATGGAGGAAGCCCTTGGATGGAGGAAGCCCTTGGATAGAGGAGAGCCCACAGGGAGAAGAGCCCACAGGTACAAACTGAACTGGGTGGGAGGGTGAGGGGGGCATTCAAGATGTTTGGGAACTACAACTCCCAGCATGCTTTATTACTGGGAGTTTAGTTTTCCAAACATCTTGAATGCCAAGTGAGGGTGGCATTCAAGATGTTTGGAACACTACAACTCCGCATGCTTTATTAGCTGGAGTAGTAGTTTCAAAACATCTTGAATGCCAAGTTTCTACCCTCGGTTTATACTCGAGTCAACAACTTTTATTAGGATTTTTAGGTGAAATTGGGTACCTCGGTTTATACGGGTCGGTTTATACTCGAGTATATGCGGTACTTACAGTAATTACCTTCAGTGAGAGAGATTTTTTTTAACAAAGATTTACTTTTGTGGCAGGATTTCCATTTTGACAAAAATGAGCACATTTTGTCAAACATTTCGACAGCAAAAAGTTTGTCCACAAAATCAGTAATTTTATCAAGAAACCATTTTTATAAAAAATTTAAAGCCATCTGTTTAGTGAGGGTTTGGGATCTTAGATACACAAATACTCATTATATTGAAAGATCTCTAATTGTTTCTTTTACTCAATTTCAAAATAAGGAAAACATCTTTGATAGAGTTTTGTAGAACAAGGCATATTTATGGTTTCCTAGGAAATGTGAAAACAAGTAGTACTGGTGTAATGTTTACATTCCTTAGCCCTGAAATCTAGATTTTTAATCTCCCATGGCCTTTAACCTTATGACCTTAGAATATCTCAGGTGTGAGTACTATGCACAGCTCAGCACTAACATCTAGGTATACAGTACTTGTATTCTTTGTTTTGGACAGATCTTCTCTCTATTGATTGATTCTATTGATCAATTAACTCTACTTATTGAGAAGTCTTCCTGGAATACAAGCATAGCTGTCATAATTACCATTGCATTATATTTTTTACATTTTATGAATAATAATATGTTCTCCCCGTGCTGTGTGGGTTTTCTCCGGGCACTCCGGTTTCAGTGTATATTACTTACGCCTTCACTGCACGGGTATAACTACCAGGGGAGCAGTGAAGCAACCTCAGGGGTGCCTGGGAGCCAGGGAGCCAAGGGGGCATCATCTTTCTATGACAGATTTAGCCTTTTCCCTGAAAACCCACTGTGGATGAAGCACGAATTGGAGCCCCATCAAAGTTTTGATGAGGGGCTCAGTGATTTCTCTACTTAATGCCACTGCTTCACTGGTTCTTTAAACATAACTGTGGTCACAATACAAGTGTCCTTGATAAGATCTCATACTTTTTAAACAGCCTAGAATGGCGTCTATCCAGATCCTAGTTCTATAGATCCAGTTCTATGCTTGTAAAGTTACACTTCCTAGACTGCCCTGTCTTTCAGAGTTTCTATGACAGGCACTGGAGAGCTATGTAAAAAAACCACCCAACAAAATTTTTAAATATATTAAGTTGGCAAGCTTTAAAAATGATTAAGTTACTCTCAGGGGAGGGGGTGGGGATGCTTGCGAAACACCGCCCTTTATACCGCTGGATAGACTGCAGCTAGTAGAATGGTCCGAGTAATTTTAAAGGTAGAAGTGTGGTCTTTTAATAAGGGCACTTGTATGGAACCACAGTTCATCTTTAACGTATAAATATCCTGTATATTTGCCTTAACATTGTATTGGGGAAACCAATCACAACGTCTTAAATGTATAATGACAGAATATCTATGTTCCTTCTTACAGTTCCAGTTATAGTATTTTTTTTATTCTTTCTGGGTTCTGCAGTATAATTGCAGTCAAGATATGATTTCCATACAGTTTTTAAGCAAACACAAACAAAACAGAAATTTCCAACCAACCAACCAGTAGAGATATCCAAACCTGGACCAGTTTCAGAAGTGGATTTCACGATTTACATATTTTGGATTTTTTCCGAACTCAGAACAATAAGAATTAAAATCTAAAATTTAACTATATCTCTCGAAATTTTTAAATTACAATTCCGAACATTTTCGGAATTTGTAGAAATACTATGCGGAAAGCCAAAAAAGAAAGTGCATAAGTTTCAGGTAATGAACAGTTTTTTTTTTTTTAAGAATTTGCCCATTGATACGTTTCCCCAGACCATTTCCCCAGGTCCCTGACCCATTTACAGAAGTTACCATTGTCATTTATACCTTAAAGGGTAACTGTGGTCTCCAAACAGTTAGATTAATGAAAGCCTGCAGTATTTCCTTTACACTGAGCCAACAATCACATCTCTGGCTTTACCCTGTGAAAATGTATAGAGGTGAATGTTAAAACTTTCCTGCTTCCAGTAAGTTGAGTGACATCACCTGACCTCTGCCGGCCCTTTTCCCCCGGTGGAGAAGCATGCTCAGTTAAGACTTATTGCTGGGGAAATCAGAAGTACCTGGGGAAAAATTGACAGTGAGAAGGGACCTATTAATGCAGCAGAGGCTGGTCACATGACTACAAGCTGGTCACATGGCTAAAACAGAAAGAGTTCAACCAGGAATTTACATTGCTGAACTTTTGCAGCAAAACTTCTCACAAATTTTATCTAGGGATGTCATTTTGAGTTTTATTTTGAAGGTGTGATGGAAGGATTTTTATTCATTCTTACTAGTTTGGAAGAATTGGAGACCAACCGTTACCCTTTAAATTTAGGTGGATTTTTTTTAACTCCAATTGACTTTAATGGGTCGGCTCTTTTTGGGTGGATTTTCAAATTTTCCCGATTTTTTTTTCAAAATCTGTGAATCTGTAAGCGGAATGGGATTACAGTTGTTCAGCCATTCTACCTACGGGGGGCCTAAACCATAGGCTTCAAATGGTCAATTTTCTATGGTGGGTCTTGACAGACCTACTCTGGCCCTGTTTGTAACTTTATCGAAGACTTTTAGTTTGAAAAGGATGTTCTGACTATTAACATTTAAAGGATTAGACCATTGAAAGGATTTTTAATTTGTAAGTTAATATCTTTCCTTCCTCAGTAGTTTTCGATAATTTTGGAATGGTTTAAGTTGATGGAACTCTATCCTTTTGAACTTGTTTCCTAATATAATAACATTTTATCTAATGTCAAAAAGTATTCTCAATCAACATGTCTCTTGTTGTCATAATGTTTTGTAGTGATTCTTATTTTCCTTTTGGCAAAAGATCAATAATCTATCAATAGTTCAACCAGATACTGAATAAAACAGACAGTTAATCTACAGTCACCTCTGCCTCCTTATTTAACTTATTGATGATCAAAATTTCAATGTTAATCAACAAATAAACACATAGTTAATCACATTTTAACAACGCCAAAGATTACTTTAGGCAATTCCAGTATAATAGATTTTTTGGCTCTGGAAAGCTGGAATGCATCCAGATCTTGCTCTGGGAATCCAAATTTTATAAACATTTCCTTGTTCTTAGACTCATTGCACCCTTTCTAGGAACCTTTAAAGGAAAATGAAAGTCAAATAATAAGTAGTAAAAAAACAAATAAAAGTTCTGGTGATTCCCATGTAAGATGGACCCTAACGCTATTTTTTACCCTTAGATTTACTATCAGTTTCCTATAATTGATTGTGTTAAGCTGGGTACACACTCAACAGATCATTGATATGACAGACAGGATCTGCAAGATTCTTTCTGCCATCTGTCAAGTTCTGCATACACACAGTCCCGAGCGTCTCCCTATGAATATCATAGGGAGAACGCTCGGGACTGTGTGTTTCCATCGGCCGCGCTAGACTCCTCTATAGGGAGTCTAGCACGGCCGATGGAAATTTTCGGCCTGTTCCCACGGACGGCGTTCCGGGCCGACCCGACGGCCGACCGGTATCGGGGCCTTTATCGTTACTGTGTGTACCCAGCTTTAGTGGGTTTTGTTCTCCCCCCCCTTTTCCCCACTCCTCTGCTTCTAGCAGTACCTTCTCATGACCAAATCTTATTTGGCACCAGTCCCATAGACTTACCATCATCAGCAACAAAACCTTGGGAAACAGGAAGAGAAAGGGAAGTCCACCCCAAAACAAAAATTTGTATATAGCTTTTCACCCCCCCCACCACCTAAACCTTGCATGGGTTAAAGTTCCATATGAGGCTTCTCAGTATATTTATAGCCTATTGTTACCTTGGCTCTCTGCTGTGCTGCTGTTCTAAAATAGCATCAAACACTCGAAAATCGTCTCCGATCGTTTTCATTTCATCATCATTTTCAAATGTTGGAGCTATTTTCACAATTTTCTAAAATAGCTCCGTACATTCGAAAATTATCGAAAATTCACTTTGGTTTCGGATTTTCACAAGATCCGGAATCCAAAACGGAACGAAACTTGTGAGTATTATATCATACTATATAATAATTTGTACAAAACAGTCCCTAACGGGTCATGCGTATGTATGTATAATTTTATTTATATGCACCACTTGGTGCAGTGCTGTACATTATAAAATACAGAGTTACATACAGGGGGATAAGTGCAAACCATTATACAGATAAATTAAATTTACATGAATTAAGTTCAAAGGTAACAATACATATATATATAATAAGTGTAGTGGTGCATGACATATTAGGAAAGAATCCCTGCCCCAAGAGCTTACATCTAGGTTTATGAATTTACACCATAGTTAACATGTTTCCTCCCCCGTCATCATAACATAGTTCAATAGTGGGTCATTTCCTTAGGCTGGGTACACATTGGACTTATTTGTCCAACTGATCGTGTCGTTGCAAGCGATCGCTCAGCTGGGACAGACTGTCTGTGACGCGGTTATGGAACCGCATAGGGAACCGCACAATCGCCTGATTACCAAAGGACCCAATCGCCCATTACGGTGACTGACCTTGTCATGGCTGGCCGCCCCACACCTAGTCTTATATCCATAACTCCACCCATCCATTACAAAGTACACATTCCGATAATACCCTCTTAGAACCTCACACAAGCTTCTAGGTATAAAAGAATGACGCACTATTGCCTTCTGATGACGGTGTCTATTATGTCCAATTGCCATCACTTTTTCTTTCCTCGCTGTACAGCAATAGACTTGAAACCTTCTTAGGCAGAATTAATGTTCGGATTCCTAACACCAATGAAAACGACGAGAACATATTACCAGAATAATTACGTGTTAAACGTTTTGTATTTACGGCTGCAGATGTAGACTATATGATGCATGTACAGGCTTTTTATATAGATGAGTCTTTACATATGTCTTGTGTTTTGTTGCTATACGAAGCAGGTTCTAGATCGCTAAGGAAAGAGAAAAAACTTGTGGTAAGAAGTTTACAAGGTTCTCTGTCCCAGAATTCTACCACACAGACATGACTTGAATACCTGCATTCAAGACGTCTTCTGGGACAGAACCAGGTCTCCAGAAGGAACATTCCAATTCTGACGAACAATTGCCTTTCTACCCAAAAGGGACTTCTTGGCTATTTTATACAGCGCAATAAAATCCGAGTTCATCAAATCCGTTCGGTTAGTATTGTATGAAAAAAAACCTCTGTAGGTAAAAACACCTGAACAAACATATGGGCTTGTGCCTTTCTCCACCAGTCGTAAGTAGGACTTTGTGTCGTATCCTGGTTGGTCTCCAACTTATGCGTATGGAGATAGAATGGATTGTAGATGCAGACTGTAAGGAAAAACGAAATAAGGGCACAAACTGGCCCAAACTTATAAAAGAGAGAGATCATTTCAAGAGTTGGAGATACTTCACCACTTCCCATTTGTAACTTTAGTACAGACTGTTTAAAATGGCCCTGATTGCAGGGGGACCCTCCTTGATGGGTAATAACAGGAGGTAGGAGGTTACATTTCTGCATACCTACCTGGGAAATTTTCGGTTCAGATCATCCTGTCATGTTTTTTTGAATGGTTTGTGGTTGGCACGAGCAGATAAGATTGCCATATAAAATGATAAGCAATATAAGGATATAATTTAGGCACAATATGTGAAGGCTGGTCATAGAAGAGGGCAGATGGTGTGTTAGCATAATTAGGCATCCTATAGAGGGGAAAACTGACGCTTAAAAAGCCAAGCGAATCGTCCGGACATTGTGGCCGGCACAGGCAAAGAGACGGAGTGTACGGGATAAGAACTTTTATTGAATAACCCTGAAAGTATACAAACAAGGGGATAAGTGAAAGCCATTATACAGATAAATAAAAATTAACTGAAATAGAATTTCATACATCGGTTAAGAAAGTATATATATAGATTATGTATAAATTGATATAAGTGCAATAAACATATACATACATACAACATGCCTCAACACATTATGAATGAGATCCCTGGCCCGAAGAGCTTACACTAAGTGAATTGCAGCCATCTGGTGAGAGCTTATCTAACTCAGGACTTATTAATGTACCGTATATACTCGAGTATAAACCGAGTTTTTCAGGCTGAAAAATCAGCCTGAAAACTTGGACTCGGTTTATACTCGAGTCAGTAGCTTATCCTGAGCATTCCGGCAGCCGCGCGCTCATTCCAGTACTGGCGCGCCGGCTGACGTCACTGCCCGGCTCCAAGCCCGGCACCGGGCAGTGACGTCAGCCGGCGCCAGTACTGGAATGACGCGCGCTGCCGGAATGCTCAGGATACCGCTAAGGATACCGTACCTCCAGAAAACCCTTGGATGGGAAGCCCTTGGATGGAGGAAGCCCTTGGATAGAGGAGAGCCCACAGGGAGAAGAGCCCACAGGTACAAACTGAACTGGGTGGGAGGGTGAGGGGGGCATTCAAGATGTTTGGGAACTACAACTCCCAGCATGCTTTATTAGCTGGGAGTTGTAGTTTCCAAACATCTTGAATGCCAAGTGAGGGTGGCATTCAAGATGTTGGAAACTACAACTCCCAGCATGCTTTATTAGCTGGAGTAGTAGTTTCAAAACATCTTGAATGCCAAGTTTCTACCCTCGGTTTATACTCGAGTCAACAACTTTTATTAGGATTTTTAGGTGAAATTGGGTACCTCGGTTTATACTCGGGTCGGTTTATACTCGAGTATATGCGGTACTTACAGTAATTACCTTCAGTGAGAGAGATTTTTTTTAACAAAGATTTACTTTTTGTGGCAGGATTTCCATTTTGACAACAAATGAGCACATTTTATCAAACATTTCGACAGCAAAAGTTTGTCCACAAAATCAGTAATTTTATCAAGAAACCATTTTTATAAGAAATTTAAAGCCATCTGTTTAGTGAGGGTTTGGGATCTTAGATACACAAATACTCATTAGTATTGAAAGATCTCTAATTGTTTCTTTTACTCAATTTCAAAATAAGGAAAACATCTTTGATAGAGTTTTGTAGAACAAGGCATATTTATGGTTTCCTAGGAAATGTGAAAACAAGTAGTACTGGTGTAATGTTTACATTCCTTAGCCCTGAAATCTAGATTTTTAATCTCCCATGGCCTTTAACCTTATGACCTTAGAATATCTCAGGGTGAGTACTATGCACAGCTCAGCACTAACATCTATGTATACAGTACTTGTATTCTTTTGTTTTGGACAGATCTTCTCTCTATTGATTGATTCTATTGATCAATTAACTCTACTTATTGAGAAGTCTTCCTGGAATATCAAGCATAGCTGTCATAATTACCATTGCATTATATTTTTTACGTTTTATGAATAATAATATGTTCTCCCCGTGCTTGTGTGGGTTTCCTCCAGGCACTCCGGTTTCAAGTGTATATTACTGCCTTCACTGCACGGGTATAACTACCAGGGGAGCAGGTGAAGCAACCTCAGGGGTGCCTGGGAGCCAGGGAGCCAAAGGGGGCATCATCTTTTCTATGACAGATTTAGCCTTTTCCCTGAAAACCCACTGTGGATGAAGCACGAATTGGAGCCCCATCAAAGTTTTGATGAGGGGCTCAGTGATTTCTACTTAATGCCACTGCTTCACTGGTTCTTTAAACAGTAACTGTGGTCACAATACAAGTGTCCTTGATAAGATCTCATACTTTTTAAACAAGCCTAGAATGGCGTCTATCCAGATCCTAGTTCTATAGATCCAGTTCTATGCTTGTAAAGTTACACTTCCTAGACTGCCCTGTCTTTCAGAGTTTCTATGACAGGCACTGGAGGAGCTATGTAAAAAAAACCACCCAAACAAAATTTTTAAAATATATAAAAATGGGTCCTGAACACTTATCATGGGCAAATTCTTTAAAAAAAAAAACACTGTTCATTACCTGAAACTTCATGCACTTTCTTTTTTGGCTTTCCGCATAGTATTTCTACAAATTCCGAAAATGTTCGAATTTTTAATTTAAAAATTTCGAGAGATATAGTAAATTTTAGATTTTTAAATTCTTATTGTTTGCAGTTCGGAAAAAATCCCCAAATATGTAAATCGTGAAATCCACTTCTGAACCTGGTCCAGGTTTGGATCCATCTCTACCCCTGGTTGGTTGGTTGGAAATTTCCTGTTTTGCTTTGTGTTTGCTCTCCAACACTGTATTGGAAATCCATATCTTGACTGCAATTATACTGCAGAACCCAGAAAGAATAAAAAAATACTATAACTGGAACTGTAAGAAGGAACATAGATATTCTGTCTATTATTACATTTAAGACGTGTGATTGGTTTCCCCAATACAATGTTAAGGCAAATATACAGGATATTTATACGTTAAAGAGAACTGTGGTCTCCATACAAGTGCCCTTTATAAAAGACCACACTTCTACCTTTAAAACTTACTCGGACCATTCTACTAGCTGCAGTCTATCCAGCGGTATAAAGGGCGGTGTTTTCGCAAGCATCCCCCCCCCCTCCCCTGAGAGTAACTTAATCATTTTTAAAGCTTGCCAACTTTATATATTTAAAAATTTTGTTTGGGTGGTTTTTTTACATAGCTCCTCCAGTGCCTGTCATAGAAACTCTGAAGACAGGGCAGTCTAGGAAGTGTAACTTTACAAGCATAGAACTGGATCTATAGAACTAGGATCTGGATAGACGCCATTCTAGGCTTGTTAAAAAGTATGAGATCTTATCAAGGACACTTGTATTGTGACCACAGTTACTGTTTAAAACCAGTGAAGCAGTGGCATTAAGTAGAAATCACTGAGCCCCTCATCAAAACTTTGATGGGGCTCCAATTCGTGCTCATCCACAGTGGGTTTTCAGGGAAAAGGCTAAATCTGTCATAGAAAAGATGATGCCCCCTTTGGCTCCCGGCTCCCAGGCACCCCTGAGGTTGCTTCACCTGCTCCCCTGGTAGTTATACCCGTGCAGTGAAGGTCAGTAATATACACTTGAAACCGGAGTGCCCGGAGGAAACCCACACAAGCACGGGGAGAACATATTATTATTCATAAAATGTAAAAAATATAATGCAATGGTAATTATGACAGCTATGCTTGATATTCCAGGAAGACTTCTCAATAAGTAGAGTTAATTGATCAATCAATCAATCAGAGAGAGAAGATCTGTCCAAAACAAAAGAATACAAGTACTGTATACTAGATGTTAGTGCTGAGCTGTGCATAGTACTCACCCTGAGATATTCTAAGGTCATAAGGTTAAAGGCCATGGGAGATTAAAAATCTAGATTTCAGGGCTAAGGAATGTAAACATTACACCAGTACTACTGTTTTCACTTCCTAGGAAACCATAAATATGCCTTGTTCTACAAAACTCTATCAAAGATGTTTTCCTTATTTTGAAATTGAGTAAAAGAAACAATTAGAGATCTTTCAATACTAATGAGTATTTGTGATCTAAGATCCCAAACCCTCACTAAACAGATGGCTTTAAATTTCTTATAAAAATGGTTTCTTGATAAAATTCTGATTTTGTGGACAAACTTTTGCTGTCGAAATGTTTGACAAAATGTGCTCATTTTTGTCAAAATGGAAATCCTGCCACAAAAGTAAATCTTGTTAAAAAAAATCTCTCTCACTGAAGGTAATTACTGTAAGTACCGCATATACTCGAGTATAAACCGACCCGAGTATAAACCGAGGTACCCAATTTCACCTAAAAATCCTAATAAAAGTTGTTGACTCGAGTATAAACCGAGGGTAGAAAACTTGGCATTCAGATGTTTTGAAACTACTACTCACCAAGCTAATAAGCATGCTGGGAGTTGTAGTTTCCAAACATCTTGAATGCCACCCTCACTTGGCATTCAAGATGTTTGAAACTACAACTCCCAGCTAATAAAGCATGCTGGGAGTTGTAGTTCCCAAACATCTTGAATGCCCCCCTCACCCTCCCACCCAGTTCAGTTTGTACCTGTGGGCTCTTCTCCCTGTGGGCTCTCTCTATCCAAGGGCTTCCTCCATCCAAGGGCTTCCTCCATCCAAGGGTTTTTCTGGCAGGTACGGTATCCTTAGCGGTATCCTGAGCATTCCGGCAGCCGCACGCTCATTCCAGTACTGGCGCACCGGCTGACGTCACTGCCCGGTGCCGGGCTTGGCGCCGGGCAGTGACGTCAGGCCGGCGCGCCAGTACACAGAAAGATCGTGCAGCTGCCGGAATGCTCAGGTAAGCTACTGACTCGAGTATAAACCGAGTCCAAGTTTTCAGGCTGATTTTTCAGCCTGAAAAACTCGGTTTATACTCGAGTTATACGGTACATTAATAAGTCCTGAGTTAGATAAGCTCTCACCAGATGGCTGCAATTCACTTTGTAAGCTCTTCGGGCCAGGGATCTCATTCATAATGTGTTGAGGCATGTTGTATGTATATATGTTATTGCACTTATATCAATTTATACATAATCTATATATATACTTTCTTAAACGATGTATGAAATTCTATTTCAGTTAATTTTTATTTATCTGTATAATGGCTTTCACTTATCCCCTTGTTTGTATACTTCAGGGTTATTCAATAAAAGTTCTTATCATTAAAAATGATGCTAATTTTGCCCCAACAAATCAGATGTTAGCTTCCAAATGTTAAATAAGATCTGATTGGTTAGCACCATTTTAAACGATAAGAACTTTTATTGAATCGTCCTGTTTGTATTTTATTAAGTACAGCCCTGCGTACCCAAGTGGCGCTTTATATAAATTATACATACAATAAAACCACCTTCATGGAAAAAAAATATGGGAAAGGGAGGCCAAGACAATAGGAATCAAAGTCTGAAATTCCATTAATTCAAGACAATGCAGGGAACTTTAAAAGAAGCTTTTGATCTATATTTAGACTGTAAAACATATAAATGTATTATTAGATTTAATATCTGTTCATTACCTGTAAATAAAATGCCATTTACTGTATAATCTTACATAGATTCCACTCTGTTTAAACATATTACATTCTAGAAATGGTGCCTCAACGTTATATATTCTTTAAAGTATAAAGTTTGTCAGTTCTGTCAACAGGATTTACATAACTCATGAATGATACTTTTGGCAAAACGTAAGTAAAGTTCATGGGGTTCCCACTTTCTGCAGACCTGGACTGCAATATGCTGTATATATTGTTTTCCATTCTAATCTATGTAAATGCAAGGCAAAGGGGTTCCTTGCTGCAGAGGACTATGGGAGGAAAAGTAGAAATGGTGATTACCATTTTAGGTAAATACATAGGAGACTATAACTATAAAAGTTCAAATCCCTACAACAAAGTGTTTACTTAAGGAAAACTACTGTAAAAATGAAACTGTTTAAAAATGAAAAGAACCAGGGTCAATATTTTTGTTGAAAAGCCACAGCACATATAGATTTCACCTGCCAGATAGTGATCTGGGCCTTCCTGCCTTAAAGATAGTGCTGTCTCTCCTATAGATATGAATTGGGAGGTAGAAAGTACCAATCCTACATCCCTGCTCCAGGAACTTTTCTTTTGTTTTTGAAAAAAAAAATTCACACAGTTTAGTTCTCCTTTAAGAACTTTGCCTTCAATTTCTTTTAATTGGGGTTATGTACCAAGAGTGCAAAAGTTTGTCACTGCTATAATCTGCAGCATCCAATCAGATTATCAAATGTTTTCTAATTGTAGTAGATCATTGAAAAGCTAACATCTGATTGGTTGGCACACGATTAAGTGCAGAGACAAACTTTTGCACCTTTTGGTACACAAACCCATTAATAATACTTCATTGTAATAAAGGATTTAAGATGATGTTTTATTTTAGTGTCACTAATTTTAGGAGCACTAGATACAAGTTGTTCGCTCACGCAAACATTGACATTTCCTTTGTAGGCAATTTCAGGCCACGAAAGAATTAGGCCTTTGTGGTGTTAATAGAACAGACATTCCTTTAAAGTGTCAAGTAACATTCCCACCATCTCCATAGCTAGCAGTTCTTGACTTCCATCCTTAACTGGGTCCCTGGTTTATTACAGCCTGACAGATTACGTCCATAGGAAATTCATAGGTTTTACAGAACCATGCATTGTGTTTAACAGGCAGCCGATTAAGTACATGGGAAGTAAATGACTGGAACCCATTGAGCTCGCCAAGAGTTCGCTGGCTGTTGATCCAATTAAATATAATTGGGTTTAAAATGGGAAACATACTCTATAAAACGTAAAATATCAGCATCTGATAGTGTATAATCATAGTGATGTTATAGCTGGTCATATACTCTTTAGACATTAGGTAGATTAGACTGTCATTCAAAGGTAGCCATACACAGTCCAATGTTTGTCCTGATTGGATGAACCTATTGAAAGAACCTTTGCGGTGATCAGTGTGAAAACTGCAGAACATCTGGTTCGGTAGATAAGGTGATGGAGAATTTGCAGTCTTATCAGACCAGGTTTTTTTCCAATAGACTGGTGATATTGCTGTTTGGTCTATCGAAAATACAAAAAATGTCCTAATCAGAAAAAAGACGCCGTGTTTTGGGACTTTACACAAATGTTGAATGTCTAACAGCGCTTTTTCTTGACATCGGTTCCTGCCTGGCCTGGTTTTGAAAGTACAAATAAAAGCGCAAACACTTTTACCCTCTTTTACTGTCCTTGTTCTATTGTACAACCAAGAGTCGCCCAACATTCCTCTGCCCAGTAACAACCCATATGGTCCTGACTATAGCACAGTCCCCTCAAAGCTGATCCAATAGATAACAAAGTAAGAGGAGCACTCTACTTCTTGTGAATTTCACAATTTATTTAGTGCAAAAACATCAGAACGCTTCAGGGACCCTACCGCCCACTTCCTCAGGAGAATTGCAGCAGCATCATGCTGGACTGACCCTGGACTGGATTGAACTGTATATCCCCCTCAAAGCTAACCAGCTTTAACCACTTGCAAATATACTGAAAATATCTGTTAGCAGAAGGGCACCTAATTAGAGACCGGAAATATGATAAGCAAATAACATCTGTTCCCTTTTGTTGTACTACAGGAAAAAAGAGGAAACCAAGAGGAGAGAGGACAAGTTAAGATGTTAAACTAAACTAAATATTACGGGACACTTGTAAAGTTTTCTCTACTGGTCTTTATATTTTAAAATGTTAGATATAAGGGAAAAGAAACAGCATCAATCCTTATAATTCTTATAGTAGTAGAGAATGGTACCGTGTTAGTCATTGATGAAAGCAGATATCTCGGATAGTTAGCCAATATAAAGTATTACATTATATCCAAG
Organism: Hymenochirus boettgeri; assembly: GCA_019447015.1. Lineage (NCBI taxonomy): Eukaryota > Metazoa > Chordata > Amphibia > Anura > Pipidae > Hymenochirus > Hymenochirus boettgeri. The sequence goes on along the minus strand of CM033476.1, from coordinate 70,863,986 downwards.
ATGTGTTGCTTATAATTCTTATATCAGACTTTTTTAAATACAGTCCTATTTATTATGTATTGATTTCCATATTGGCAGTAAACTATTGAACAGTTTTTTAAAAGGATCTGTCCACCCCTCTTACAAAAATGGAGCATTGGGGGCGCGCATGGTCAGGGGTTGGGTATTTAAAGTGGATATTAGTAGGTGTGGATATTCCTGATGACAGCTCTTTAGGGAGCGGAAATGCGTTGTGTGTATGTAATAAACTTACACTTTTGGAAGTCCGTTGATGCAACCATGTGACTGCCTATTAACTATTTTTGGGGGCTGCACCTAGGCAAGATTAACAGTGGAGATGTGGAGTGCACTTATACTCAAGGAGGTTATATATATTGAGCATTGATACTATGTGATCTTATTGTTTTGCTTCAGAATGACAAAATAATTCCCCCAAAACACGACATTATTTCTTGGCATCAAACAATGAAACAGTGGATAGCAGGTTAATTTTCTGCCATTCTGCCAGAAGGTAATTAACATTTTTTTAAAATTCCCTGCTGCCTCATTAACATGAGATGCCTGATATCATTTTCTAACAGGCCTGATCAACCAAGCAGATAATTCACATGGGATAATACTATCTGAGAGAAGTCAATCCATCATCAAATAGACATTTTAGAAATATACAGGGTTATTCAATAAAAGTTCTTATCGTTTAAAATGATGTTAATTTTGCCCCAACCGATCAGATCTTATTTAACATTGAAAGCTAACATCTGATTGGTTGGGGCAAAATAGCACCATTTTTAACTTTGTTGACTCCTGTTAGATTTTTAGTTCAATGTTCAGACTTTTAAAAATTCCATTTGATTTGAAAACCGCCAGTTCTAAATCGAAAACAATTAGCTTAGAAACTAGGACTCATCTCTAGATCAATCAATTACTCTATACCGTATTCCCTTTTCCTATTGCGAAAGATAAGTTTGGTATGAATGGGAGGCAAGATCACTTATGGTGGCCATAGACGCTACAATCCATTTGAACGATCCACAGGTCATACGATCGGATTGGCCAAAAAATATTTCAACTGGCCCATGGGGAAACTATTGGACTATCCCGATATCGTATACCGGGATCTAAGCGTCTATGGCCACCATTATCCCACCTCCATGTGAATAACAGAAGCTCGGGTTCCAGAGTAAAACTTACCTGCCAGTGCTCCACTTACAGCTTCTCCCCAGGTGATTGGTGCACTGTCCCGATCACGCTCCTATCTTAGTTCCCTCACTTTCTACTTCATCAACGGGTTCCTCTTCCACTGCAGCATAACAGGGTTACATAGAATATTCAGTGATCCTCTGTACATAAAAATACTCCATAAGTACTGATTTTCTGTATGCAGGCCCCTAATAGTGTCCATTTTAGTCTTGCCTTGACTTGGGGTGACTTAGCTGCTCAGTAGACATCTGAGCATGACTAGCCAATGGAGTAAATATTGTTTGGAATGGTCCTTCTTGGGAAAAAGAAGGACCTTACATGACCTGAAATAGCAGCTTTCTACTGACCGCAGCAAAATATACGAAAAAATCAATTCATTTTTTAAAAATAAAGAGGATGTAGAGAATACCTAGGTGTTGTATGTGGAATCTTTATAATACGATTTAAAATAATGCTGCTTTATTTTTCTACTAAACTTCCTATTTACAACAGGGCACCGACCAGTTGATAGTATGAGTAAAAAATCACACCAAAAGGTGAAAAAAATCTTAGTAGAGAAATCAAAAAATTCCACTTCAACTAGGTTTGAATTGGATTTTGAAACTCAATTTCATCTTCCTTGTTTGAGATGTAAAGAAGTTTACAAACTATTACAAAAAGCTGTTGAAATCGTTGGATCATTTTTTAACAAAGTCTTTCTCTAAAAATAACAAGCTCCCGTAGTGGATTGGAATCATATGTCAGTACTTCACAATGAATCGTCTACTATACTAACGCGGTGCATAGGAAGTTTACATTTATGGATCCCAGCCAGTCTAAGCAGAAACCAATTTTAGGGGGAGATTTTTATTTCAAGGTGAATACAAAATAATCAGTGTTTTCTTGCTTCTGTATATTGAAAGTATGTCCTAAATTATTTATCTTGTAAGCAAGCTTTCTTTTTCTAGTAAGGAAAATATCTTCTTTGATACCACGTAAAAGACCTTAATGTATTTCTGAAAATAACATATCCCATTCTTTCATTTACTGGGATTACTGCACAAATCCAATTAGACATGCCATGCTTGCAATGTATTTTCATTTGTGAATCTATACAAAATAGAGCTGGCAATAATCCCCAGCTATGAAAAGGAACGTGTACATTGGGACTGGTTGTAGTTTTATCCGTGTCTGTGGAATATCAGTAAAAATTACATCTGTGTCACACATTAAAGGAGATGTACAAAGACACTATCAGGGTTATTCAATAAAAGTTCTTATCGTAAAAATGGTGCTAATTTTGCACCAACCAATCAGATGTTAGCTTCAAATGTTAAATAAGATCTGATTGGTTGGGGCAAAATTAGCACCATTTTTAACAATAAGAACTTTTATTGAATCTCCATGAATATCTTCTGTTACAGTCTTAAAGGAAAAGTTCACTCACAAAGTCTAATATTAGTCTACATGACACAGAGCATTACTTTATTATATTTGTAAGCAATATATATACTGGACATTAAGCCCATTACAATAATGGACGCTAGAAAGCCCGAGTGCCCCTTTAGTGTCCCAAGGCCATAGCCCCCCTCCTCCATGTCTCAAGGCCAGAGTTCCCTCTTAGGGTTCCCAAGGCCAGAGTCCCCCCTCTGTCCAAAATTTAGAGTCTCCCTCTGTCCCAAATCCACCCCCCTCTTCCCCAAATCCAGGGTCCCCCCCTCTGTCCCAGATCCAGGGTTCCCCCCTCTGTCCCAAAACCAGGGTCACCTCCTCTGTCCCAAGCAGCCTACCTGTGGTCTGTGTAATTGCTGTGTTCTGCCTCCATGCTTTTTCTCCTGTGTTTCTCCCTCTAGTGGTGGATCCATAGTAACTGCAGTGACACACACGCACACACACCAGAATCACATAATTTGGGATTTATATATATTGATTCCCAGGACAATGGAATGCGTTGAAGAAGGATATGATTTTAAGTAGTGATTTGTTTCTTTTCCTTCCCTACAGTAAATTCTTAGAAATAAAACTCCAAACTATCAAGATGAAGATAATCTGCATATCAGTGCTGCTAGGGATTGCATTTAATAACTCTGGAAGCAAGGCCGGGGCCCAGGTAAGGATGGGACATTTTATTACTTTACCTCTGCTCTATAGGTCATGGAATCATTTACCTGTGTGTCTTGTCAGTTTTAACAATTCCCAAGTTGTCACCATTTTTAAATGATCTGTTGTGTTAAGTGTGTACTTCATGCAGTGTTAAAGTAAAACTAGGCTTCTCCAAACAAGTTAGAGTATAATAAGGTGTGTAGCCCTGTCATAAGATATGCTGGTTGAAAGGTTATTGTTAATGCTTCTGTGAAGCCCCTGTCCTGATGGAAGCCCCAGCTAATTAAAGAACATTGCACATTATTAATGTCCATCCCTCAATGTTTAATTATTAGATGGTGCAGTATGCCATCAAACAATACTTCATCCCAGTCATAGCCGTTGGAATGTGCAATACTACAATGCAGGGAGTGACATACCATATCTTGTTACAGGCAGCCCTTAGAAAATGGTGCAAGGCAAGGCAATGAAGGGAAGCTGTCATCCATGAAAACATCTTATTTTTAGTCAATTAAGCACAGATTGCACCAAACAATGTTATAGGAGTGCACGGTGTCCAGCACCCATGATCAGGTGCGTGGATTCTGACGACATACTGTACATACAGTAATAGCCCTCTCCCTTTTAGCAACAGCTGTCAAGTAACTACTGGGTGACTTGCCTGTGACCTTGATTATACCTTCTTTATACAATTTCTCTAATCAAGCAGATGTTATAGCAGATAGCTTTACCAAATTACCAGATAGCTTTACCAAATGACAACTGATAATTAGAATTTACAACCCTACTAAATGAAAAGTGTCGATTTTCTGTGGGATTATTTCCAACAATGGCAAACATTTCGAGGGCATCATTATTTACATTTGTGTGATTTTAGTAAAAAACGTTTTTTTTAGCGAGAATACCCTTTAATCTGTAGCAGTGGCGGCGCTACACTGGGGCACAATGGGGCATGTGCCCAGTTGACAGATGCAGGTGCCCCCTTCCAAGTTCCAAAGCATACTGGCTTTCCATTGTGTTGATGCTCACAACCGATTTGCCAGTTTGGGTGCTTTTCCCGTGTCCGGCACTCCCTACTGTGTTCCGGCATTGTCCTGTATATAACTCCGGTGCAGTGTAAGTCTCCATAAAGTTTTTTAAAGACCGGAAATTCCTCTATACAAAGACCTGTCAGTGGCACTGCCCGGCCGGTAGAGTCTGTGAGGAACTGTGGAAAAATCCTGGGGCACAGGGCGGGAACAACCTCCGCGGCTCCTGTCTGGTCGAGTTACTGAGAAGAAGTTCTCTGCACAGCGGGTGGTAGGAAAGCAGGGCTGAAGAAACAGGGAGAGCGGAGCATTAAGGAAGTAGAGGTCAGTGCCCTTGGATGTGGGAGATGCACTTATTGGACCCATTACAATCCTGATTGTAACGGGTCCAATAAGTATTAGCATGGAGGTATTTATTGTAATGCGTGTAGAGACGAGACTTTCTAGGAGTTTTTGATGCAAACGGTAAAAGGAGACAGGGCGGTAGTTTGACAGACAGGTAGGGTCCGGAGAGGTTTTTTAAGAAGAGGTTTGACACGCGCATGTTTAAAGGCAGCAGGAAAAATCCCAGAGGTCAGGGAGGAATTAAAAATGTGAGAAAGAGCAGGGAAAGGATTTAAGCGCAGTGTCTGAGTAAGAGAGGCATGGGATCAAGGGTACACATTGGAAGCGGCAAGGACAATATGAGTTCGAGACTTCAGACTGGGTCGGGTGAAAGATTCCAGGACTGCAGGCGGTGGGGCAGGCAAAAGAAGACGAGAGTTGTCTTAAGGTGTAGGAGTAAGGGTACAGATATCATCTATTTTATTTATCAAGTAGTCTGCAAAATCCTGAGGAGCATTAATGGAATGAAGAGTGTCCGTAGAGGCGGGCTGCAAGAGATCGGTAAATAGGGAAATAGACCATGTGGGTTATTTTTATTAATGTTTATAAGCGTGCTAAAGTAGGAGTGTTTTGCTGCTGGAAGGAGATGAATCAAGACACAACAACATGAGCTTGCAATGGTTAAAGTCCACCTACTGCGTGACTTTTCCATAGCCGCTCAGCTGCATTAGCACAGCGGTGTTTTAGGAACTGGTATCTGAATTGAGCCAAGGACGGGGATAGCGGGGAGACGTTTGTGAGTTTGTAGGGGGGCAAAGAGTCAATAGTAGCAGATAAGATATAGAGTTATAAAAATGTATTAGTGAATCAGGGTTGGGATCAGACATGAGGGCATCGAGGCTAGAACTGAGAGAGGGTGAGAGAGCCGGAAGGTCTATTGCACATTATCATCTTTCTACAGTTCTCCTATGGCCCTACATCCCGTTTAGCATGGTCTGATCATGTCCACGTAAGTAGGTACCCCATGAACATTTTCCAAGTCCACAAGATCTTGGAAATGAAAAGGGTACAGAGAAGGGCAACTAAATAAATAAGGGGACTGGGGGATTGAATATGAAGACAGATTGGATAAGTTGAATAGTCCAACTTGTTTGATGATTGCTCAAAATTAGTTTTTTTTAAACTATAGTTACCCTTTAAGGTTCGTACACCGTGCGATCGCAGGGGGCTGCCCCGCGCCGCACGATGTTACGAACGAACGTTTTGGTTCGTTCGTTCGTACACACCGTGCGTTGCGGGTCGGGACCCCAAACGCACGTGTGTACTAACCTTAAGGCATGGCTGGTAACAGGAATAGACAGTAGGTCACAAGGTTACAAAACATGTAATAAACTGGTAAAATAGCGGTTGGTGTTGTGGGCAAATAACTGACAAGTCACCCATTTTCTTGTTTTAAGGGTGAACAGTTTATACATTTTATCATGTTATAATACCATTAAATGATCTTATGTAATATGTGGTCACTTGCCATTTATTGCACTTTGACATTTGCACCATCTAACTCATTTTTACGGTGCGACTTGTAGCCTTTATTTATGGGGGAATGGCCTATGATGGGGACGTAACCTTTATGGTTGGTCATCTCCTCTTCTTACTTATCTGTAGTTTGGACTCCTCCCCCTAAAGCTTGAGATCATAAAGAAATACTCATAGGTTGTATTGTCAAAAGTTTTTGTTTAAATTGCCGATGTAAGCAGATGCAAGCGAGCATTACGGTCTGTTTTCAGCAGACACCAACACTTTATACCGATCCAGGCTCTTACCTACGGTATGTTCCAGCCAGTGGTAGTCAGTTGATGGTGTCCACCTATAGACATACCCATATGCACTACATGCACATGGAATGCATACACAGCAATTTATGTGGGGAAACCGGAGTGCCCGGCGGAAACCCTTTGCAAGCACAGGGCAGAACACAGAGCTCCTGCAGATGTGTCCATGGGTGGAATCGAACCGGGGACTTCAGGACTCATTGCTGCTAAGATCTGTGTTACCACTCTGCCACTGTGCTGCCCAAGTATTCTAGTATAAAAAAATAAATAAGACTAGTAAATGTAACATCATCACTAGCTATTTGCATAAAGGGTGGAGCTATGACTCATCACTGCCCAGTTTGTATTGATAGAAGCACAAAGCCTAAAGCTGGCCATACACAGGCAGATATTAGATAGATTTGAGATATCTGTTTAATGTCTAAAGACCACATTGTACAAGCAGCAATTTTATCTTGAGATGTTCCTATCTGACCCATTCATTTTGTCATCTCAAATTGCATTAAAGAACGGGCTAGGCAGTTCTTAGATTGGACATTTGTCTTATGAGAGATTTGACATCTGTCTAATGGTTAAATAGTGTATGGCACCTAAGAGGTGCAATGACATAAATATATAGTAGGGGGAGCTGTAAAGGTCCCTGTCTGCCTTGAAAAGCAAAGCAGAGAGATGAATGGGACAGCTGGGGGGAGGAGCCAATAACAAGCACCAGTGTGTTTATATAGACTTTACTTAGTTTTAGTTACTGAAGAAGCCCCCCCCCCAGTAACAACATGTTCACTATACTTACAGTTAACAAAAATTGGGGTAGAAAATCAGGGCGGTTGGACAGGGGCATACCTGCAGGGGCCTCCACAAGAATGGAGGCCGGGCCCCTGACCCCCTTCCCTATCCAAGATCCCTGCAGCAGTCAGCTGTTTATAAACACTGATCGCGCGTATGAATAAAACATATGGGCAATCAGCTGTTTAAAAGACCGGACCCAAACTCCAGAATTAAAACCGGAAGTTAAAAACGGAAGTTCGGGTCCGGTCTTTACACAGCTGAGTTGCCCATATTTTCATTAATACGCGCGATCATCTCCCTCCCTCCTATCTATCTCCATACTATCTGTTATTTATATACCATACTATCTATATTTATCTGTCTGTCTGTCTGTGTCTATCTCCATATTTATCTATCTTCCTATCTTCTATCTATCTATTATCTACCATCTCCATATCTTGCTATCTAATCTCCATCTATCTATCTACCATCTCCATATCTATCTCTCTATCTATCTATCGATCATCTCCATATCTATCTATCTAAATCTATCACTGCTATCTTCTATCTTCTATCTATCTATCTATCTATCTATCTATCTATCTATCTATCTATCTATCTATCTTCTATCTATCTATCTATCTATCACTGCTACATCTATCTATCTATCTATCTATATATCTATCTATCTATCTATCTATCTATCTATCTATCTATCAAACTATCTTCTGATCTATCCTGCTATCTATTATCTATCTATCTAGCTATCTATCTATCTATCTATTCTATCTATCTATCTATCATCTATCTATCTATCTATCAATCTATCTATCTATCTATCACTGCTATCTATCTATCTAATCTATCTATCTATCTATCTATCTATCTATCTATCTATCTATCAAACTATCTATCTATCCTATCACTGCTATCCTATCTATCTATCTATCTATCTATCTATCTTCTATCTATCTATCTATCTATCTATCCTATCTATCTATCTATCCGCTATCTATCTATCTATCTATCATGCTATCATCTCCCTATCTACTATCTATCTATCTATCTATCTATCTTCTATCTATCCTATCTATCTATCTATTCTATCTATCTATCTATCACTGCTATCTATCTATCTATCTATCTATCTATCTATCTATCTATCTATCTCCATATCTGTCTATCTATCTATCTATCTATCAGCATCTATCTAAACCATCTCCATATCAGCTATCTATCTATCTATCTATCTATCTATCTATCTATCGTATCTATCCTATCTATCTATCTATCTATCTATCTATCTGTCTGTCCTATTAATACAACCGTGCTATCTTCTATCTATCTATCTATCTATCTATCTATCTATCTATCTATCATCTATCTATCTATCTATCTATCTATCTATCTATCAACGGCTATCTATCTATCTATCTATCTATTCTATCTATCTATCTATCTAATCTCTCTATCTATCATCTCCATATCGATCTTATCTATCTATCTATCTATCTAATCTATCTATCTATCTATCTATCTATCTATCTATCTATCTATCTATCTATCTAGCTATCTATCTATCTATCAATTCTATCTATGCTCTCTATCTATCTATCTATCTATCTATCTCCATATCTGTCTTCTCTCATCCTATCAATCTATCGACCATCCCTATCTATCTATCTATCTATCTATCTATCTATCTATCTATCTATCTATCATCGCCATATCTATCTATCTATCTATCTATCTATCTATCTATCTATCTATCTAGCTAGCTATCTATCTATCTATCTCTCTATCTATTATCTATCGTATCTAATCTATCTGTTATCTTCTGTCTATCTATCTATCACTGCTAAATCGATCTATCTATCTATCTCTCTACTATCTAGCTATCATCGTTCTATCTATTCTATCCTATCTATCTATCTATTCGATACGATATATCGCTAGATATGGAGCTGATAGATTATATAGACTCGCTCGATCGCTACGATCGATAGATCCATCGCTATGCTCCTGTCGCTCGTTGATCGATATACGATAGCCGCTCGGAGCTCATAGATAGACTCGCTCGCTCGCTCGCGCTCGCTCGCCGTGCTCGCTCGCTCGCTCGCTCGCTCGCTCGCTCGCTCGCCTCGTCGCTATCTCCTCGCTCGCTCGCTCGCTCGCTGCTCTCTTCGCTCGCTCGCTCGCGCTCTGCGCTGCTCGCTCGCTCGCTCGCTCGCTCCTGGCTCGCTCGCTCGCTCGCTCGCTCGCTCGCTCTCTCGCTGCTCGCTCGCTCGCTCGCTCGCTCGCTCGCTCGCCCTCGCTCGCTCGCTTCGCTCGCTACTCGCTCGCTCGCTCGCTGCTCTCTCGCTCGCTCGCTCGTGCATCGCTCGCCCCGCCTCGCTCTCTCGCTCGCTCGCTCGCTCGCTCGCCCCTCGCTCGCTTCGCTCGCTGCTCGCTCGCTCGCTCGCTCGCTCGCTCGCTCGCGCTGTCGCTCGCTCGCTCCTCGCTCGCTCGCTCGCTCGCCGCTCGGCGCTCGCTCGTCGCTCGCTCGCTCTCTCGCTCGCTCTCTCCTCGCCGTCTCTCGCTCGCTCGCTCGCTCGCTCGCTCGCTCGCTCGCTCGCTCGCTCGCTCGCTCTCCTCGCTCGCTCGCTCGCTGCGCTCGCTCGCCCTCGCTCGCTCGCTCGCTCGCTCGCTGCTCGCTCGCTCGCTCGCTCGCTCGCTCGCTCCTCTCCGCTCGCTCGCTCGCTGCTCGCTCGCTCGCTCGCTGCGCGTGCCTCGCTCGCTCGCTCGTGCTCGCTCGCTCGCTCGCTCGCTCGCTCGCTCGCTCGCTCCGCTCGCTCGCTCGCTCTCCGTGCTCGTCGCTCGCTCGCCGCTCGCTCGCTCGCTCGCTCGCTCGCTCGCTCGCTCCTCGCTCTCTCGCTCGCTCGCTCGTCGTAGCTCGCTAGCGCTCGCCTGCTCGCTCGCTCGCTCGTGCTCGCTCGCTCGCTCGCTCGCTCGCTCGTCGCTCGCTCGTGCTCGCTCGCTGCTCGCTGCTATGCTCGCTCGCTCGCTGCTCTCGCTCGCTCGCTCGCTCGCTCCTCGCTCGCTCGCTCGCTCGCTCGCTCGCTCGCTCGCCTCGCTCGCCGTGCTCGCTTCGCTCGCTTCCTCGGCTCTGCTCGCTCGCTCGCTCGCTCGCTCGCTCTGGCGCTGGTCGCTCGTGCTCGCTCGATAGCTATCATGGAGATGGAATAATAGATAGATAGCTAGTGCATAGATCGATAATAGGGTAGCGACAACAACGATAAATAGAGATAGATATGGTATATAAATAACAGATAGATATGGAGATAGATAGGGAGGGAGGGAGATGATCGCGCGTATTAATGAAAATGGGCAATCAGCTGTGTAAAAGACCGGACCCGAACTTCCGGTTTTAACTATCGGTTTTAATTCTGGAAGTTTGGGTCCGGTCTTTTAAACGCTGATGGCCCATATGTTTTATTCATACGCGCGATCAGCTGTTTAAAAACAGCTGACTGCTGCAGGGATCTTGGATAGGGGAAGGGGGTCAGGGGCCCGGCCTCCATTCTTGTGGAGGCCCCTGCAGGTATGCCCTGTCCAACCGCCCTGATTTTCTACCCACATTTTTGTTAACTGTAAGTATAGTGAACATGTTGTTACTGGGGGGGGGGCTTCTTCAGTAACTAAAACTAAGTAAAGTCTATATAAACACACTGGTGCTTGTTATTGGCTCCTCCCCCCAGCTGTCCCATTCATCTCTCTGCTTTGCTTTTCAAGGCAGCCAGGGACCCTTTACAGCTCCCCCACTATTTATTTATTCCATTGCACCTTAAGGTGCCCATACACTATTTACACTTAGACAGATGTCAAATCTCTCATAAGACAAATGTCCAATCTAAGAACTGCCTAGCCCGTTCTTTAATGCAATTTGAGATGACAAAATGAATGGTCAGATAGGAACATCTCAAGATAAAAATTGCTGCTTGTACAATGTGGTCTTTAGACATTAAACAGATATCTCAAATCTATCTAATATCTGCCTGTTATGGCCACTTTAGCTTTGTGCTTCTATCAATACAAACTGGGCAGTGATGAGTCATAGCTCCACCCCTTTATGCAAATAGCTATGTGATGTTACCATTTACTATGTCTTATTTATTTTTTTATACTAGGAATACTTGGGCAGCACAGTGGCAGAGTGTAACACAGATGTCTTAGCAGCAATGAGATCCTGAAGTCCCCGGTTCGATTCCACCCATGGACACATCTGCAAGGAGTCTCTGTGTTCTGCCCTGTGCTTGCAAAGGGTTTCCGCCGGCACCTCCGGTTTCCCCACTAAATTGCTGTTGTGCATTCATTGCATGTAGTGCATATGGGTATGTCTATAGGTGGACACCATCAACTGACTACCACTGGCTGGAACATACCTGTAGGTAAGAGCCTGGATCGGTATAAAGTGTTGGTGTCTGCTGAAAACAGACCGTAATGCTCGCTTGCATCTGCTTACATCGCAATTTAAACAAAAACTTTTGAACACTAACACCTATGAGTATTTCTTTATGATCTCCAAGCTTTAGGGGGAGGAGTCCAAACTACGATAAGTAAGAAGAGGAGATAACCAACCAAAGGTTACTCCCCATCATAGGCCATTCCCCCATAAATAAAGGCTACAAGTCGCACCGTAAAAATGAGTTAGATGTGCAAATGTCAAAGTGCATAAATGGCAAGTGCCCACATATTACATAAGATCATTTAATGGTATAATAAACATGATAAAATGTATAACTGTTCACCCTTAAAACAAAAATGGGTGACTTGTCAGTTATTTGCCCACAACACCAACCGCTATTTTACCAGTTTATTACATGCTTTTGTACCTTGTGACCTACCTGTCTATCCTGTTACAGCCATGCCTTAAGGTAGTACACACGTGCGTTTGGGGGTCCCGACCGCAACGCACGTGTGTGTACGAACGAACGAACCAAACGTTCGTTCGTACACATCGTGCGGCGCGGGCAGCCCCCTGCGATCGCACGTGTGTACGAACCTTAAAGGGTAACTATAGTTTAAAAAAAACTAATTTTGAGCAATCATCAAACAAGTTGGACTTATTCAACTTATCCAATCTGTCTTCATATTCAATCCCCCCCAGTCCCCTTATTTATTTAGTTGCCCTTCTCTGTACCCTTTTCATTTCCAAGATCTTGTGACTTGGAAATGTTCATGGGGTACCTACTACGTGGACATGATCAGACCATGCTAAACGGGATGTAGGGCCATAAGGAGAACTGTAGAAAGATGATACATGTGCAATAGACCTTCCGGCTCTCTCTCACCTCTCTCAGTTCTAGCCTCGATGCCCTCATGTCTGATCCAACCCTGATTCACTAATACATTTTTATAACTCTATCTTATCTGCTACTATTGACTCTTTGCCCCCCTACAAACTCACAAACGTCTCCCCCGTAATCCCTCCTTGGTCAATTCAGATACCAAGTTCCTACACCACCGCTGTGCTAATGCAGCTGAGCGGCTATGGAAAAGTCACGCAGTCAGGGGACTTTAACCATTGCAAGCTCATTTGTTTTGTGTCTTGATTCATCTCCTTCAGCAGCAAAACACTCCTACTTTGCACGCTTATAAACATTAATAAAATAACCCACATGGTCTATTTTCCCTATTTACCGATCTCTTGCAGCCCGCCTCTACGACACTCTTCATTCCATTAATGCTCCTCAGGATTTTGCAGACTACTTGATAAATAAAATAGTGATACCTGTACCCTTACTCCTACACCTAAGACAACTCTCGCTTCTTTGCCTGCCCCACCGCCTGCAGTCCTGGAATCTTTCACCCCGACACCCAGTCTGAAGTCTTGAACTCATATGTCCTTGCCGCTTCCAATGTGTACCCTTGATCCCATGCCCTCCTTCTTACTCAGACACTGCGCTAAATCCTTTCCCCTGCTCTTCTCACATTTTTAATTCCTCCCTGACCTCTGGGATTTTTCCTGCTGCCTTTAAACATGCGCGTGTCAAACCTCTTCTTAAAAAACCCTCTCCGGACCCTACCTGTCTGTCAAACTACCGCCCTGTCTCCCTTTTACCGTTTGCATCAAAAACTCCTAGAAAGTCTCGTCTCTACACCATAACATACTAATACCTCCATGCTAATAACTTATTGGACCCGTTACAATCAGGATTGTAATGGGTCCAATAAGTGCATCTCCCACATCCAAGGGCACTGACCTCTACTTCCTTAATGCTCCGCTCTCCCTGTTTCTTCAGCCCTGCTTTCCTACCACCCCGCTGTGCAGGAGACTTCTTCTCAGTAACTCCAGACACAGACAGAGCCGCGAGGTTGTTCCCGCCCTGTGCCCCAGGATTTTTCCACAGTTCCTCACAGACTCTACCGGCCGGGCAGTGCCACTGACAGGTCTTTTGTATAGGAATTTCCGGTCTTTAAAAAACTTTATGGAGACTTACACTGCCCGGACGTTAATACAGGACAATGCCGGAACACAGTAGGAGTGCCGGGACACGGGAAAAGCACCCAAACTGGCAAATCGGTTTGTGAGCATCAACACAAGGAAAGCCATGTAGCTTTGGAACTTGGAGGGGGCACTGCATCTGTCAACTGAACTGGGCACATGCCCCATTGTGCCCCAGTGTAGCGCCGCCACTGCTACAGTTAAAGGTATTCCTCGCTAAAAAAAACGTTTTTTTACTAAAATCACACAAAATGTAATAATGATGCCCTCGAAATGTTTGCCATTGTTGGAAATAATGCCCACAGAAAATCGACACTTTTCATTTAGTAGGGTTGTAAATTCTAATTATCAGTTGTCATTTGGTAAAGCTATCTGGTAATTTGGTAAACTATCTGCTAATTACATCTGCTTGATTAGAGAAATTGTATAAAGAAGGTATATCAAGGTCACAGGCAAGTCCCCCAGTAGTTACTTGACAGCTGTTGCTAAAAGGGAGAGGGCTATTACTGTATGTACAGTATGTCGTCCAATCCACAGCACCTGATCATGGGTGCTGGACACCGTGCACTCCTATAACATGTTTGGTGCAATCTGTGCTTTAATTGACTAAAATAAAGATCTGTTTTCATGGATGACAGCTTCCCTTCATTGCCTTGCCTTGCACCATTTTCTAAGGGCTGCCTGTAACAAGATATGGTTATGTCACTCCCTGCATTGTAGTATTGCACATTCCAACGGCTATGACTGGGATGAAGTTTGTTTGATGGCATACTGCCACCATCTAATAATTAAACATTGAGGGATGGACATTAATAATGTGCAATGTTCTATTAATTAGCGGGGGCTTCCATCAGGACAGGGGCTTCACAGAAGCATTAAACATAACCTTTCACACCAGCATATCTTATGACAGGCTACACACCTTTTATTATACTCTAACTTGTTTGGAAAGCCTAGTTTTACTTTAAACACGGCATGAAGTACCACACTTACACAACAGATCATTTATACAAATGGTGACAACTTGGAATTGTTAAAACTGACAAGACACACAGGTAAATTATCCATACCTATAGAGCAGAGTAAAGTAATAAAATGTCCCATCCTTACCTGGGCCCGGCCTTGCTTCCAGAGTTTAAATGCAATCCCTACAGCACTGATATGCAGATTATCTTCATCTTGATAGTTGGAGTTTTATTTCTAAGAATTTACTGTAGGGAAGGAAAAGAAACAGCAATCACTACATTAAATCATATCCTTCTCACAACGCATTCCAGTGTCCTGGGAATCAATATATATAAAATCCCAAATTAGTTGATTCTGTGTGTGTGTGCGTGTGTGTCACTGCAGTACTATGACTCACACTAGAGGGAGAAACACAGGAACACAGCATGGAGGCAGAACACAGCAATTACACAGACCACAGGTAGGCTGCTTGGGACAGAGGAGGTGACCCTGGTTTTGGGACAGAAGGGGAACCCTGGATCTGGGACAGGGGGGGACCCTGGATTTGGGGAAAGGGGGGTGGATTTGGGACAGAGGGAGACTCTAAATTTTGGACAGAGGGGGACTCTGGCCTTGGGAACCCTAAGAGGGAACTCGGCCTTGAGACATGGAGGAGGGGGGCTATGGCCTTGGGACACTAAAGGGGCACTCTGGGCTTCTAGCGTCCATTATTGTAATGGGCTTAAGTCCAGTATATCATTGCTTACAAATATAATAAAGTAATGCTCTGTGTCATGTAGACTAATATAAGACTTTGTGAGTGAACTTTTCCTTTAAGACTGTAACAGAAGATATTCATGAGATTCAATAAAAGTTCTTATTGTTAAAAATGGTGCTAATTTTGCCCCAACCAATCAGATCTTATTTAACATTTGAAAGCTAACATCTGATTGGTTGTGCAAAATTAGCACCATTTTTAACGATAAGAACTTTATTGAATAACCCTGATAGTGTGTCTTTGTACATCTCCTTTAATGTGTGACACAGATGTAATTTTTCCTGTATATCCACAGACACGGATAAAACTACACCAGTCCAATGTACACGTTCCTTTTCATAGCTGGGGATTATTGCCAGCTCTATTTTGTATAGATCACAAATGAAAATACATTGCAAGCATGGCATGTCTAATTGGATTTGTGCAGTAATCCCAGTAAATGAAAGAATGGGATATGTTATTTTCAGAATACATTACGGTCTTTTACGTGGTATCCAAAGATATTTTCCTTACTAAGAAAAAGAAAGCTTGCTTACAAGATAAATAATTTAGGACATACATTTCAATACAGAACAGAAAACACTGATTATTTTGTATTCACCTTGAAATAAAAATCTCCCCTAAAATTAGTTTCTCTGCTTAGACTGGCTGGGATCCATAAAATGTAACACTTCCTATGCACCGCGTTAGATAAGTAGACGATTCATTGTGAAGTACGACATATGTTCCAATCCACTACGGGAGCTTGTTATTTTTAGAGAAAGACTTTTGTAAAAAATGATTACACGATTTCAACACTTTTTTGTAATAGTTTGTAAACTTCTTTACATCTCCAACAAGGAAGAATAAATTGAGTTTCCAAAATCCAATTCAAACCTAGTTGAAGTGGAATTTTTTGATTTCTCTACTAAGATTTTTTTCACCTTTTGGTGTGATTTTTACTCATACTATCAACTGGTCGGTGCCCTGTTGTAAATAGGAGTTTAGTAGAAAAATAAAGCAGCATTATTTTAAAATCGTATTAAATAAGATTCCACATACAACACCTAGGTATTCTCTACATCCTCTTTATTTTTAAAAAATGAATTGATTTTTTTTCGTATATTTTGGCTGCGGTCAGTAGAAAGCTGCTATTTCAGGTCATGTAATGGTCCTTCTTTTTCCCAAGAAGACCATTCCAACAATAATTTACTCCATTGGCTCAGTCATGCTCAGATGTCTACTGAGCAGCTAAGTCACCCCAATCAAAGGCAAGACTAAAATGGACACTATTAGGGGCCTGCATACAGAAAATCAGTACTTATGGAGTATTTTTATGTACAGAGGATCACTGAATTTCTATGTAACCCTGTTATGCTGCAGTGGAGGGAAACCCTGTTGATGAAGTAGAAAGTGAGGGCAACTAAGATAGGAGCGTGATCGGGACAGTGCCCAATCACCTGGGGAGAAGCTGTAAGTGGAGCACTGGCAGGTAATTTTTACTCTGGAACCCAGAGCTTCTGTTATCACATGGAGGTGGGAATAATGGTGGGCCATAGACGCTTAGATCCCGGTCATCCGATATCGGGAATAGTCCAATAGTTTCCCCATGGGGCCAGTTGAAATATTTTTTGGCCAATCCGATCGTATGACCTTTGGATCGTTCAAATGATTGTAGCGTCTATGGCCACCATAAGTGATCTTGCCTCCCATTCATACCAAACTTAATCTTTCGCAATAGGAAAAGGGAATACGGTATAGAGTAATTGATTGATCTAGAGATGAGTCCTAGTTTCTAAGCTAAATTGTTTCGATTTAGAACTGGCGGTTTTCAAAAATCAAATGGAATTTTTTAAAAGTCTGAACATTGAACTAAAAATCTAACAGGGAGATTCACAAAGTTAAAAATGGTGCTAATTTTGCCCAACCAATCAGATGTTAGCTTCAAATGTTAAATAAGATCTGATCGGTTGGGGCAAAATTAACATCATTTTAAACGATAAGAACTTTATTTGAAATACCCTGTATATTTCTAAAATGTCTACTTTTGATGATGGATTGACTTCTCTCAGATAGTATTATCCCATGTGAATTATCTCTGCTTGGTTGATCAGCCTGTTAGAATGAAGATCAGGCATCTCATGTTAATGAGGCCAGGGAATTTTAAAAAAATGTTAATTACCTTCTGGCAGATGGCAGGAAATTAACCTGCATATCCACTGTTCCATTGTTTGATGCCAAGAATAAATGTCGTGTTTTGGGGGAATTATTTGTCATTTCTGAAGCAAACAATAAAATCACATATATCAATGCTCAATATTATAACCTCCTTGAGTATAAGTGCACTCCACATCTCCACTGTTAATCTTGCCTAGGTGCAGCCCCCAAAAATAGTTAATAGGCAGTCACATGGTTGCACTCAACGGACTTCCAAAAGTGTAAAGTTTATTACATCAACACACAACGCATTTCCGCTCCCTAAAGAGCTGTCATCAGGAATATCCACACCCTACTAATATCCACTTTAAATACCCAACCCTGACCATGCCCCGCCCCCAATGCTCCATTTTTGTAAGAGGGTGGACAGATCCTTTTAAAAAAACTGTTCAATAGTTTACTGCCAATATGGAAATCAATACATAATACATAGGACATGTATTTAAAAAAGTCTGATAAGAATTATAAGCACACACATCTTGGATATAATGAATACTTTATATTGGCTAACTATCCGAGATATCTGCTTTCATCAATGACTAACACGGTACCATTCTCTACTACTATAAGAATTATAATGGATTGATGCTGTTTCTTTTCCCTTATTCAACATTTTAAAAATAAAACCAGTAGAAGAAAACTTTACAAGTGTCCCGTAATATTTAGTTTAGTTTAACATCTTAACTTGTCCTCTCCTCTTGTTTCCTCTTTTTTCCTGTAGTACAACAAAAGGGAACAGATTTTTTTTTGCTTATCATATTTCCGGTCTCTAATTATTGCCCTCTTGCTAACTAGATATTTTCAGTATATTTGCAAGTGGTTAAAGCTGGTTAGCTTTGAGGGGGATATACAGTTCAATCCAGTCCAGGGTCAGTCCCGCATGATCTGCTGCAATTCTCCTGAGGAAGTGGGCGGTAGGGTCCCTGAAGCGTTCTGATGTTTTTGCACTAAATAAATTGTGAAATTCACAAGAAGTAGAGTGCTCCTCTTACTTTGTTATCTATTGGATCAGCTTTGAGGGGACCTGTCATAGTCCAGCCTATATGGTTTGTTACTGGGCAGAGGAATGTTGGCGACTCTTGGTTGTACAATGAACAAGGACAGTAAAGAGGGTAAAGGTGTTTGCGCTTTATTTGTACTTTCAAAACCAGGCCAGGCAGGAAACCGATGTCAAGAAAAAGCGCTATTAGACATTCAACATTTGTGTAAAGTCCCCAAAACACCGGCGTCTTTTTTTCTGATTATGGACATTTTTTGTATTTTCGATAGACCACCAGCAATACACCCGTCTATTGGAAAAAAACCTGGTCTGATAAGACTGCAAATTCTCCATCACCTTATCTACCGGAACCAGATGTTCGCAGTTTTCACACTGATCACCGGCACAGGTTCTTTCATAGGTTCATCCAATCAGGACAAACATTGGACTGTGTATGGCTACCTTTTGAATGACGTCTAATCTACCTAATGTCTAAAGAGTATATGACAAGCTATAACATCACTATGATTATACACTATCAGATGCTGATATTTTACGTTTATAGAGTATGTTTCCCATTTTAAAACCCAATTATATTTAATTGGATCAACAGCCAGCGAACTCTTGGCGAGCTCAATGGGTTCCAGTCATTTACTTCCCATTTACTTAATCGGCTGCCTGTTAAACACAATGCAATGGTTCTGTAAAACCTATGAATTTTCCTATGGACGTAATCTGTCAGGCTGTAATAAACCAGGGACCCAGTTAAGGATGGAAGTCAAAACTGTGCTGAGCTATGGAGATGGTGGGAATGTTACTTGACACTTTAAAGGAATGTCTGTTCTATTAACACCACAAGCCTAATTCTTTCGTGGCCTGAATTGCCTACAAAGGAAATGTCAATGTTTGCTGTGAGCGAACAACTTGTACTAGTGCTCCTAAAATTAGTGACACAAATAAAACATCATCTTAAATCCCTTTAATTACAATGCAAGTATTATTAATGGGTTGTGGTACCAAAAGGTGCAAAAGTTTGTCTCTGCACTTAATCTGTGCCAACCAATCAGATGTTGCTTTTCAATGATCTACTACAATTAGAAAACATTTGATAATCTGATTGGATGCTGCAGATTATAGCAGTGACAAACTTTTGCACCTCTTGGTACATAACCCCAATTAAAAGAAAATTGAAGGCAAAGTTCTTAAAGGAGAACTAAACTGTGTGAATTTTTTTTTTTTCAAAAACAAAAGAAAAGTTCCTGGAGCAGGGATGTGGAGGGTACTTTCTACCTCCCAATATCATATCTAAAGGAGAGACAAGCACTATCTTAAGGCAGGAAGGCCCAGATCACTATCTGGCAGGTGAAATCTATATGTGCTGTGGCTTTTCACACAACAATATTGACCCTGGTTCTTTTCATTATTTTTAAACAGTTTCATTTTTACAGTAGTTTTTTCCTTAAGTAAACACTTTGTTGTAGGGATTTGAACTTTTATGTTATAGTCTCCTTATGTATTACCTTAAAATGGTATATCAACCATTTCTACTTTTCCTCCCATAGTCTCTGCAGCAAGGAACCCCTTTGCCTGCATTTACATAGATTAGAATGAAAACAAATTAACAGCATATTGCAGTCCAGGTCTGCAGAAAGTGGAAAACCCCATGAACTTTACTTACGTTTTGCCAAAAGTATCATTCATGAGTTATGTAAATCCTGTTGACAGAACTGACAAACTTATATCTTTAAAGAATAATAAACGTTGAGGCACCATTTCTAGAATGATAATATGTTTAAAACAGAGTGGAATCTATGTAAGATTATACAGTAAATGGCATTTTATTTACAGGTAAGAACAGATATTAAATCTAATAATAACATTTATATGTTTTACAGTCTAAATATAGATCAAAAGCTCTTTTAAAGTTCCCTGCATTGTCTGAATTAATGGAATTTCAGACTTTGATTCCTATTGTCTTGGCCTCCCTTTCCCATATTTTTTTTCCATGAAGGTGGTTTTATTGTATGTATAATTTATATAAAGCGCCACTTGGGTACGCAGGGCTGTACTTAATAAAATACAAACAGGACGATTCAATAAAAGTTCTTATCGTTTAAAATGGTGCTAACCAATCAGATCTTATTTAACATTGGAAGCTAACATCTGATTTGTTGGGGCAAAATTAGCATCTTTTTTAATGATAAGAACTTTTATTGAATAACCCTGAAAGTATCAAACAAGGGATAAGTGAAAGCCATTAACAGATAAATAAAAATTAACTGAAATAGAATTTCATACATCGGTTAAGAAAGTATATATATGATTATGTATAAATTGATATAATGCAATAAACATATACATACATACAACATGCCTCAACACATTATGAATGAGATCCCTGGCCGAAGAGCTTACACTAATGAATTGCAGCCATCTGGTGAGAGCTTATCTAACTCAGGACTTATTAATGTACCGTATATACTCGAGTATAACCGAGTTTTTCAGGCTGAAAAATCAGCCTGAAAACTTGGACTCGGTTTATACTCGAGTCAGTAGCTTACCTGAGCATTCCGGCAGCTGCACGATCTTTCGTGTACTTGCGCGCCGGCCTGACGTCACTGCCCGGCGCCAAGCCCGGCACCGGGCAGTGACGTCAGCCGGTCGCCAGTACTGGAATGAGCGTGCGGCTGCCGGAATGCTCAGATACCGCTAAGATCCGTACCTGCCAGAAACCCTTGGATGGAGGAAGCCCTTGGATGGAGGAAGCCCTTGATAGAGAAGCCCACAGGGAGAAGAGCCCACAGGTACAAACTGAACTGGGTGGAGGGTGAGGGGGCATTCAAGATGTTTGGGAACTACAACTCCCAGCATGCTTTTAGCTGGGAGTTGTAGTTTCCAAACATCTTGAATGCCAAGTGAGGGTGGCATTCAAGATGTTTGGAACCTACAACTCCCAGCATGCTTATTAGCTGGGAGTAGTAGTTTTCAAACATCTTGAATGCCAAGTTTCTACCCTCGGTTTATACTCAGTCAACAACTTTTATTAGGATTTTTTTAGGTGAAATTGGGTACCTCGGTTTATACTCGGGTCGGTTTATACTCGAGTATATGCGGTACTTACAGTCATTACCTTCAGTGAGAGAGATTTTTTTTAACAAAGATTTATTTTTTGTGGCAGATTTCCATTTGACAAAATGAGCACATTTTTTCAAACATTTCGACAGCAAAAGTTTTGTCCACAAATCAGTAATTTTATCAAGAACCATTTTTATAGAAAATTTAAAGCCATCTGTTTAGTGAGGGTTTGGGATCTTAGATACACAAATACTCATTAGTATGAAAGATCTCTAATTGTTTTCTTTACTCAATTTCAAATAAGGAAAACATCTTGATAGAGTTTTGTAGAAAGCATATTTATGGTTTTCCTAGGAATGTAAAACAAGTAGTACTGGTGTATGTTTACATTCCTTAGCCCTGAAATCTAATTTTTAATCTCCCATGGCCTTTAACCTTATGACCTTAGAATATCTCAGGTGAGTCTATGCACAGCTCAGCACTAACATCTATTAGACAGTACTTGTATTCTTTTGTTTTGGACAGATCTTCTCTCTATTGATTGATTCTATTGATCAATTAACTCTACTTATTGAGAAGTCTTCCTGGAATATCAAGCATAGCTGTCATAATTACCATTGCATTATATTTTTTACATTTTATGAATAATAATATGTTCTCCCCGTGCTTGTGTGTGGGTTTCCTCCGGCACCCCGGTTTCACAGTGTATTATTGCCTTCACTTGGCCTTCACTGCAGGGTATAACTACCAGGGGAGCAGGTGAAGCAACCTCAGGGGTGCCTGGAGCCAGGAGCCAAAGGGGGCATCATCTTTTCTATGACAAGATTTAGCCTTTTCCCTGAAAACCCACTGTGGATGAAGCACAATTGGAGCCCCATCAAAGTTTTGATGAGGGGCTCAGTGATTTTCTACTAATGCCACTGCTTCACTGTTCTTTAAACAGTAACTGTGGTCACAATACAAGTGTCCTTGATAAGATCTCATACTTTTTAAATAACAACCTAGAATGGCGTCTATCATAAGATCCTAGTTCTATAGATCCAGTTCTATGCTTGTAAAGTTACACTTCCTAGACTGCCCTGTCTTTCAGATTTCTATGACAGGCACTGGAGGAGCTATTAAAAAAACCACCCAAACAAAATTTTTAAAAATATATAAGTTGGCAAGCTTTAAAAATGATTAAGTTACTCTCAGGGGAGGGGGGGGGATGCTTGCAGAAAACACCGCCCTTTTACCGCTGGATGACTGCAGCTAGTAAATGGTCCCGAGTAATTTAAAGTAGAAGGTGGGTCTTTTTATAAAGGGCACTTGTAGGAGAACCACAGTTCATCTTTAACTAACGTATAAATTCCTGTATATTTGCCTTAACATTGTATTGGGGAAACCAATCACACGTCTTAAATGTAATAATGACAGAATATCTATGTTCCTTCTTAAGTTCCAGTTATAGATTTTTTTTATTCTTTCTGGGGTTCGCAGTATAATTGCAAGTCAAATATGGATTCCAATACAGTGTTTGGAGAGCAAACCAAAGCCAAACATTAATCCAATGGGCCTGTGCAAATGTGTGGGTGCTAATTCTGGTACTGTATGATACATACGATAGTTTCCAATGGGCCTGTGCAAATGTGTGGGTACTACTCTGGTACTGTACATACCATACAATAGTTTTCCAATGGGCCTGTGGAAATGTGTGGGTACTAACTACTGGTATGTACGATACCATACGATAGTTTCCAATGGGCTTGGTGAAATGTGGGGTTACTACTACTGGTATTGTACGATTCATACGATGTTTCCAATGGGCCTGTGGAAATGTGTGGGGGTACTAATACTTGTACTGTACGATACCTACGATAGTTTCCAATGGGCCTGTGGAAATGTTGGGTACTAATACTGGTATGGTACGATACTGTACGATAGTTTCCAATGGGCCCTGTGGAAATGTGTGGGTACTAATACTGGTATGTACATACCGTACATAGTTTCCATGGGCCTGTGGAATGTGTGGGTACTAATACTGGGTATTGTACGATACCATACATAGTTTCCAATGGGCCTGTGGAAATTGTGGGTATAATACTGGATTGTACGATACCATACATAGTTTCCAGTGGCCTGTGAAATGTTGGTACTAATACTGGTATTGTACGATACCATAGATAGTTTCCAATGGGCCTGTGGAAATGTGTGGGTACTAATACTGGTATTGTACGATACCATACGTAGTTTCCAATGGGCCTGTGGAAATGTGTGGGTACTAATACTGGTAGTTGTACGATCCATAGAAGAGTTTCCAATGGGCCTGTGAAATGGTGTGGTACTAATACTGGTATTGTACGTCAGTATGATAGTTTCCAATGGGCCTGTGGAAATGTGTGGGTACTAATACTGGTATTGTACGATACCATACGATAGTTTTCCAATGGGCTGTGGAATGTGTGGGTACTAATACTGGTATTGTACGATACCATACAATAGTTTCCAATGGGCCTGTGGAAATGTGGTGGTACTAAACTGGTATGTACGATACCATACGATAGTTTTCCAATGGCCTGTGGAAATGTGTGGGTCTATAACGTACTGGTACGATACCATACGATAGTTTCCAATGGGCCTGTGGAAATGTGTGGGTACTAATACTGGTATTGTACGATACCTACGAATAGTTTCCCAATGGGCCTGTGAAATTGTGGGTACTAATACTGGTATGTACGATACCTACGATAGTTCCAATGGCCCTGTGGAAAGTGTGTGGTACTAATACTGGTATGTACGATACATACTAGTTTCCAATGGGCTTGTGGAAATGTGTGGGTACTAATACTGGTATTGTACGTACCATACGATAGTTTTCCAATGGGCCTGTGGAATGTGTGGGGTACTAATACTAGGTATTGTACGATACCATACATAGTTCCAAGTCCTGTGGAAATGTGTGGGTACTAATATGGTATTGTACGATACCATACATAGTTTCCAATGGGCCTGTGGAAATTGTGGGTCTAATACTGGTATGTACGATACCATACGATAGTTTTCCAAGGGGCCTGTGGAAATGTGTGGGTACTAATACGGTATGTACATACCATACAATAGTTTCCAGGGCCTGTGGAAATGTGTGGGTACTAATACTGGTATTGTGACGATACCATACAATAGTTTCCAATGGGCCTGTGAAATGTGTGGGTACTAATATTGGTATTGTACGATACCATACAATAGTTTCCAATGGGCCTGTGGAAATGTTTGGGTACTAATACTGGTATTGACGATACCATACGATAGTTTCCAATGGGCCTGTGGAAATGTGTGGGTACTAATACTGGTATGTACATACCATACGATAGTTTCCAATGGGCCTGTGGAAATGTGTGGGTACTAATACTGGTATTGTACGATACCATACAATAGTTTCCAATGGGCCTTGGAAATGTGTGGTATCTAATACTGGTATTGTACGATACCATACGATAGTTTCCAATGGGCCTGTGGAAATGTGTGGGTACTAATACTGGTATGTACGATACCATACATAGTTTCCAATGGGCCTGTGGAAATGTGTGGGTACTAATACTGGTATTGTACGATACCATAACGATAGTTTCCAATGGGCCTGTGAAATGTGTGGGTACTAATACTGGTATTGTACATACCATAATAGTTTCCAATGGGCCTGTGGAAATGTGTGGGTACTAATACTGGTATTGTACGATCCATACGATAGTCAATGGGCCTGTGGAATGTGTGGGTACTAATACTGGTATTTACATACCATACAATAGTTTCCAATGGGCCTGTGGAAATGTGTGGGTACTAATACTGGTATTGTACGTATCCATACAATAGTTTCCAATGGGCCTGTGGAAAGTGGTGGGTACTAATACTGGTATTGTACGATACCATACATAGTTTCCAATGGGCCTGTGGAATGTGTGGGTACTAAATCTGTATTGTGTACGATCCATACATAGTTTCCAATGGGCCTGTGGAAATGTGTGGGTACTAATACTGGTATTGTACGATACCATACGATAGTTTCCAATGGGCCTGTGCAAATGTTGGGTACTAATACTGGTATGTACGATACCATCCACGATAGTTTTCCAAGGTGGCCTGTGAAATGTGTGGGTGCCTAATGCTGGTACTGTATGATAATCTACGATAGTTTCCAATGGGCCTGTGCAAATGTGTGGGTACTAATACTGGTACTGTACGATACATACGATAGTTTCCAATGGTCCTGTGGAAATGTGTGGATACTAATACTGGTATTGTACGATACCATACAATAGTTTCCAATGGGCACCTCCGGAGCCTTGTAGGCCCAAAGAGCATGGCGCCTTTAGCCCCACCCCTAAACACAGACCACACCCCTAAACCACACCCATTTTCTCTTTTTTTGGGAAGAAATAAACTATAAAGGGGTTGGATTGGTGGGAGGAGATTGACAGCCGCCCCTTCAACCTCAGGTGCCCTAGGCGTGTGACTACTGTGCCGGCGCTGGATATATACATACATGGCTGTAACTAATGAAGAAGTTTTGTAGGGTGATTGGAAATAATTTGTCAATTTTAGACTGTTTGTAAATATTGGAAATGGTTGGCCGTCTTAGAAAATTGTCATTCAGCTTTATCAATGCAGGATTTCCAATTGTTCTCTATTGCTGAAGTTAATTCCGGGCCGATCATTCAACCAACATTCAACTGTAAAATGAATGATCCAAGTGTGGAAAGTTATGGAACATCGTCAGGTAAAAAAAGTCTAGTTAGCCCAATATTATATGAATTGGTGATCATAGGCCAATTGTTGTAACATCAGAAGAGTGCATTAGTCCACCTTATCCACCCACACACACATCTGTTCCCATCAATAGGAGTATAAAGAGAACAGCTTTAGTAGCCCATTAGTGTTCTATGGTGCATGTTTTCGAGGTTCCAGTTTACAAAAAACTATGTTATGGCCCTATGTATCAATTAATTGTGTGCACAAAACTGCAAAACTCCATTGGCAAATGGTGGGTGGTAGAGGTGTGAACTTATTGATGTTGCTATTCAAACCCAATTGAATCTGCATTTTTTACATTTTTTTATTTCAATTTTCGAGTATCCGATAGAAAATTTTGAATTCAATGGAAATTAATATTTTCCAATGGAGGTGTTTATCAAAATTTTTTTTTCGATGAAAAGTTATTTCCTAAGATACTTTGATCCCCCGGCAGATCCGAATTGAAACCAGGTTTGTTCCAATTCCTCACTAGTGGGTTGATATTTATTTGGGAACGGCCATGCTCTATAATAGGCCCACTGAGAAAGTAATAAATGTCGGGACTATGAATGGGAAATAGTATTGAAGTGAGATATTGTAAGGGCTGTTGTATGTGTATGTGGTGTTTACTGAACAAAGGCATAAATGGTGGCCATAAACATATACTTACGGCTGTTACCTGCTCTGTTGTGCGGTCGCATATTCTTTTATCCGGCCAATTTCCCTCTACCAAGGATATGGCCCCAGACCCAGAATACAGCTATAGGAAAGGTGATTTATAGTTACACCATTGTGGTAGTGACCACGTAGGACTGTGGCCAGTTTTAGGGGGGGGGTATTGACATATGTAGGAATGGTGTATAGAAGGTACCTTTTTCTCCCTAATATTTTCGTGTGTCAAGTAAACTATTAAAGGAGCAGAGATAACAAAAGTAGACCAGGTCCAGGAGATCCCTTACAATGTGTTGTGTGTGTTTTGGCTCTCTGGATTACCTTGTGTACCCAGCTGTGTGCTATTGATAAATATAACCACGGGTAACATTGTACAGGTGTGTAAAACCTGCAGCAATCACAGGCTCCATTAGGCATTCTAAAAACCATACCAGTGCTTACCGGTTCATATACAGATTTGCTGATATGGGGGATGCAATGTGAAAACTATAAACCAAACAGGATCCCATTCAACAAAAACGATCGTGTTTCTCGTAAATAGAAAAGTCATTGGATTTTCCAATGCATTGACCGTGAGTCTAACAAAACACAATTGTTCCAGTCTCTGCCAAAGGCAAACAGGTTTCTGTTTACACCAGACGTACACAGCGAAATGTGTCTGTGCTGAAGTGTCTGTGCTGAATGTGTCTGTGGGGTCCAAATCTGGAACTATTTAAGAAAAAAAAAAAGATCCTTGTTTGTAACCCAAGAAACATCAACATGAAATGGCATTGAAGTCTCAGTAAGCCGACCACTGTGACCAGGGCAGCACAGTGAGCAAGTCGGGGTTGTGGGTCTAGCCAGTGACAATCCACAGCTGAATGGTACTATCCCTACTGCACACCAAGGTGTTCCACTTTGGCAGGGGGGGGGCTTGGTTTTACCTCCCAGAATTAAAAACGCACAACACAGTCTATCTTCAATCCACTGCCCAGGAGAGGGAGACAGGACTTTAAGGATCTCCCTGAAAGCTTCACTGATTTCCCAAAAGCTCTGTGTGACCAGGTAAGGGATCTCTAGAGTCTATGTGCCATATAGACAAAATGGACAATTGGTATCTTGAGATTAGTGGAGGAACTGTTTGTCAGTGGTATTAATGGAATCAAATGTTGTAATGATGATTGGAACGGAATGTTCAGAAAGGATCTGTCATTGGGTAGAGGTTGGCGCCTTAGCTAAAACCTCATAGGTCAAGATAAATAATAAGGCATTTAGACATTGGGATTCTGCATACTTGGAAACAATGTTTCATTATGTATTGTGATGTGTTGTTGTTGGGAAGCTTGGACACTGGCAGTCAAATAGTAGTTTTAAGACTTGAGAGGGTAAGAAGAGCTCATGATGTTTGTGCCAGGCTTGACCCTTTTATTTCAGGTGAGAGATGGTCTGGGCTTTAAATATAAAATATTCATTCTGTCTGGGTTCCCAGCTGGTGAGCTGTAGGATGTTACTGTTGCCATAGACACTTCCTACTGTAAAATGGGAAACCTGAGTTTTAGCATCATAGTAATTGTCTAGTATTGTCATGTAATCACAAGATAGACAGACAGACAGAAAGACAAACAGATAGATAGATAGATAGATAGATAGACAGACAGACAGATGGACAAATAGATAGATAGATAGATAGATAGATAGATAGATAGATAGATAGATAGATAGAGGACAGACTGAAAGACAAACAGATAGATGAGAAGAGATAGATAAGATAGATAGAGAGAGAGAGAGAGAGAGAGAGATGGAGAGATAGAGAGATAGTAGACAGACAGACAGACGGACGGACGAACAGAAAGACAAACAGATAGCTAGAGAGAGAGATAAATAGAAGAGAGATAGATAGACAGATAGACAGACAGAAAGAGAGACAGAAAGACAGACAGAGAGACAGATGATGATAGATAGATAGATAGATAGATAGATAGATAGATATGATAGATAATAGATAGATGATAGATAGATGATAGACAGATAGATAGATAATAGATGATAATAGATAGATAGATATAGATAGATAGATAGATAGATGATAGATGATAGATAATAGATAGATGATAGATAGATAGATAGAACAGATAGATGATAATAGATAGATAATAGATAGATAGATAGAATAGACTACTGCAATAAATAATAGATAGTAATTAGATATAAAAAAGATTGACTACTGCACTGTAGTTGTGCTATTAAGAGATTTTAAAACAGTTCCACATGCATTACAATGAGATTGTATGCCTCAATATTTGTATCCGCTGGCTCGTATCTCTGTTTTCAATGATATATGTATAAGTCATTTGTTAAGCTGGTAGACACCTTAAGGTTCGTACACATGTGCGAGTGCCCACCCGCGATGCACGATGTGTACGAATGGCTGTTTCGGGCAATAATCGGCCCGTGCATGGGCACTTATTGGCGAATGGCCGCTCATTCGGGGTCATTGCTGATCAAACGGGTGGATGTCCAAACCAGTGCTGTTCAACCCATAAAGTGCCCCATATATGGGCCGACTATCGGCCAAAACAGCATTCGTACAATTGTGCATCGTGGGTCGGCACCCACACCTGTGTACGACCTTTAGTTTGGATGGCTCTGTAAGGTTACTGTGTTATCTTACTATGTGGTCTGGTTGTTTGTTGTATGATATAGGGGGTCATTCACGAGAATCCTAATCACTGAATTGAAGATTGTTTAGCCTATGAAAACCTTATTCACAAAGGCTTTGTGGACAATATTCAATAAGGTTTTGACAATAAGCGATAGGAGTCCCAGCAGAAGTTAAACAAAATGGTAAAAATCGTCAAATGTCATCACAACCTAGCGAAAATTTCCCATCACAATTCGCCGCAAAACTGCCGCAAAGACTTTCCCCCTGGATTTCAGATGATTTTTGTGATAGTGAATCTTGTTGAATGACCCCCATTATGGTAAAGGGGTTTATTATAATATTATTTTAATCTAATGGATTCCACCCTGTGTCTCTAGTGTTGGCAAATATAACTGTTTACACCGCTATCATCAAGAGCCTGTGCTTTCGCATTAATACTTGATTGTTCTTGAGTGGGAGCTGCCTGCTCTTATCTCACCTATTGTCCAAATGCAGTTATAACAAAGCTGTAGCTATCTGACCAGAAAGGGCTGGCTGTGCTATTGCAGTCATGGAACATTATGATTCAAGTCAAATGACAGGGTTAATCCCACTGTATTACGATTAGTAATGCTCTGTAGGATTCCCATAGTGAAGTCTAGTTAGAAGTTACATAAATGAACATTATCTGTTACAGGTTAAATTGAACTCTCCGCTTTTAATCTTATCGTTCACAAACCTATAGATACAGAAAAACCTGGATAGGAAGAACACACAAGGCTATCACCATTAAGCCTGGTACACACGTTTCAATTTTTCCTCCTGAACGACCGTTCGATACCTTCGTTGCCGCAACACGGCCCATAGAGCACACAGATCAGTCTTGGTTTTCTGACCTGTCCGATTCGGACTAAGGAGCGGTTGGCGGGGCCGATTTATGTAGGTGTGTACCTAGCTTTAAAGTCATAGTGAGCACATTATTTTGAGTTCAGCATTTACTCCATGTGTGAGGGTCACTGACCTTAGTGACAGGAGAATCATTTTAAATAACAGACTGAAAGATGAGTTAGACGTCTATGAATAGAAAGTAATAAACTAAAATAGTCCCACTGTAAGTCTAGCTGTGGTGTGTACCTATAAGGCAGTTAAAGTGAAGTTCAGCTCAAATACATATGGTTTCTAAAAAGGGAATAACTTCTTATTTCAGTGGCATAATCTGCCCAGTAAGTGAACATCTATATAATAAATGCTTATAAGTAGTGACTTCCCGTATGCAGGACCCCTAAAGTGTCCATGATGGTTCCGTCCCTGGGTTACTTTAATTGCTCAGTAGAGATCTGAGCCTGTTTGACCCATAACAGCACCAATCAGTAGAAATTACTGTTAGGAACATTCCAAGGATGTGATGCATTGTGGGAAGATGAAGGACCATACAGAACTAAAGTGGCAGCTCACTACTAACCATAGCAAAGCATAGCAAAGGGAATGAAATGGGTTGATTTTAAGAAATTGAAGACAATATGTAGAATACCTAGGTAGTGTAATATAGAGAAGTATTATTTTTTTCCTATTGAACTTCCCCTTTAGAAATGAAAAATAAATAATGAAGACCATCTGTTGACAGCTTGACAAGAAATGTGGTTTTTTGTTCTCCATGTTCTACAATTGGGCTGTTGAGCTGATATAGAAGAATTGAACAAAAGCTAAACTGAGAAGAAAGGGCAGTGATTCAGGGTGCAGGATCAATCTCTAGTTCTATGTACATTTGAGCTTTTCTTTAACATATTTCTGCCTAATCTTTATGTAAGTGTCCTCTAACTTTATATCACGGTAATGTACTTTCATACATGCTAGGCCTAGATTGAATACAGTATATATTATTATATATATATATTTATTATTAATATAATAAAGGAGAATCAGAAGCAGCTTCCATGCAAAAAATGATTGTTGTACACAAATTAGCTCAATAAATGATCTGCTATTGACATGCTACAGCCTGGCCTATAACTGGAGTGCGTGGTTATTTCGTTATATCCTATTCCATTAAATGTGTTCATGTGGTCTGTGCAAGCTGTCAGACAAGACTTCTTTGTTCATTCAACTAAGATCAATAAGCAAACAATCATGTGTATTTTACACTCACACAAAGGCTCCCAATTCCCATACAGTAACCCACCAGTATATGTACATGTTAACTAAGTTAAAAATTTTACCACTACATTAAATAATGCATCAGTTCTGCACCCACAGTGCCGGAGTGTTGCATAATATTCTAGCCAAGTTGTATATAACGTATAATGAAGTTTCTCCCTCCTGTTTTAGATCTTCATTCAAGTTCCGAGGATGTTTTACTTGTACGTTTTTGAGTTTGTTGTCTCTCAGTTTTCTCTTTAAATAATTTCAAATGTAAATTCTAAGCGTGTGTTACTATGGATTGTGAGGTACAAGATGGATGTCGAATGTAATTGCCTTCTTTCATTGGTTGGCTGGTTGTTTGAATGACTGCCATATTAATATATTTATTCATATACTCAGGGTTATTCAATAAGTTCTTATGTTA
This sequence comes from Hymenochirus boettgeri, assembly GCA_019447015.1. Classification (NCBI taxonomy): domain Eukaryota; kingdom Metazoa; phylum Chordata; class Amphibia; order Anura; family Pipidae; genus Hymenochirus; species Hymenochirus boettgeri. Next base: position 70,831,676 of record CM033476.1, on the reverse strand, counting down.
AAAATGGTGCTAATTTTGCCCCAAACAATCAGATGTAACTTTTAATCGAAGCTAAATCTGATTGGTTGGGGCAAAATTAGCACCATTTTTAATGATAAGATTGTGATTGAATCTCCTGTATGTGTATTGTAACTTTTATCATGTTAAGGTGGTGTTTCATTGTACCAAGAAAACACTTGGTTACATATCTGCAGAAAGAATGAACCAGTAATTCGGATTAGAGCTGGCCGAACTAGTTAAATCCGTTCCGCTTGCAGATTTGCGGATTTTGGAAATAATCAGAAATTCAACAAGACACATTGAAGTCAATGGGAGTTAAAAAATCTGAAAGTTCTGCCTAAATGAAGGTAAAATAGCAATGGTAACTTACTGTAAATGTATGTATGTATATGTTTATTTATATAGCGCCACTAGGGACGCAGCGCGTACAATATGGAATACAAAAAGTTTGTGCAAGGGGGACAGTAAAAATATATAAATAACTAAGAGCATCATGAAATTTACAAGTGCTTGAAACATGTACCATGAGGAAAGAGGTCCCTGCCCGTAGAGCTTACAGTCTAATTTGGTGGGTAACATACAGATACATAGGAAAGGGTGGAAGTGCTAATAATGGTGCAGTGTCAACAGTCCTACACTATGCTGTGCTCAGAGAGATAGGTGAGGGTTAGATTTAAACTTGTTTATTGAGGTTTCTTGACGTAGATAGGGGGAATAGAATTCCCGAGGACGGGGGCCAGAAGAGAAAAGGTTAAGGCGAGAGGTGGCAGTGTGAGTGGGGGATCTGTATAAGAGATGGTTCTGTGATGAGCGGAGGTACGGACAGGGACATATGGGGACAATAGAGAAGAAATATAGGAAGGAGCAGCAGAGCGAAGGATTTAAATGTTAAGAGAAGGATTTTGTGGATAATGCATTGTTTAATGGGGAGGCATAGGTAGATGTTGCGGCACAGAGGAGATATAATTTCCCGATTTTAGAGAGAGAGACAATCTGTGCGGCAGAGTTAAGTATGAACCTAAGGGAGAAAGATGGGAAGCAGGAAGACCAGAAAGCAGAAGGTTGCAATAGTCTAGGCGTGATAAGATGAGAGCATGGATAGCAGTAGTCAGAGGAGAAAGGAATACAGATTTTTGCAATGTTATAGAAGAAAAAAGCGACAGGTTTTAGCAACATAGTTAATGTGATTGTAAAAGAAGAGAGCAGTATCATGATAACCCTAAGCAACGTGCCGACTGAATAGGGTAAATGGGGGTGTGTCCACCGAAATGGAAAAAGGTGGGATAGGACCAGGTTTAGGTGGGGAAATGATTGTTTCGGTATAATCAGGTTTGTTTGGGCATTGGTGCGCCATCCATGAGGGGACAGCACGGAGACAGTCAGAGATGCGTGATTGGGTGTCAGACAAAGCAAGGGGGTGGAAAAATATATTAATGGCTCAGGACCTGGGAAATGGTCTGGGGAAGATGTATCAATATCTTTAAAAAACGTTCCAGTACCGGAAACCTTATGCACTTTCTGTTTTAGCATTACGTTATATTTTTGAGAAATTTCAAAATTATTTTCAAATTCGAAATTTCTAAAAATACGAAAATTTTAATTTTAAAATAGAAAATTCTCAATCCTCATTTCTGCGGTTTGTAAAAAATCCAAAAAAGTCAGAAATCTGCGAAGTCCGAGTTCTGGCGGATCCGTGAAATCGCTTTAGAATGTGTTGGGTCCATCTCTAATTAGGATGTGAATAAAGCTCATGATAGCACAAGGAACTGATGATGCAACTGATCAATATTTTCCCATCGAAATCACTATGGCAGTAGAGATCGGTGTACCACTTTGTACCATCATGTTGAGCAGGATTCTGCATGCATAGTGAATTGTTTCAATGATGTTTGGGCTAAAATATTGGACTTTTTTTTATGGGCCGTTGGAGAGGGCATGGATAAGAAGGTAAATACACGGCTCCTACCTTCCATATGTTTTAAAATGCACAGAAAGATTTTTATTTGTTCCGTGTAGTGGCCCTTTAAAGGGCATGTCCACCCCAAAACTATAAGTCAAACCCACTACTGGCCCTACTCTGTAGTGTAATAAAATCTTACCTCACATCCCAGCTCCAAATGGTTCTCCTGTAGTCCCCCCCAAAGTCCCCAAAAATGCCCACCAGGAGGATAGCCGAGGTCATATAGGCCTCCTGTCGCTCCGGAAGAAGTTGGCATGCGTACTGCAGGCCTCCCCCCCCTCTCCCTCCCATTTTTCGACCTCCTCCCCCTACCATAAAAAACTCTTTGCCATATGGTAGTATTCCTTCCCAAGCCCCAATCGCTATAAAAGATTTTTAAGAAAGCCCCCAAACTCTACTTACCTTCCCTATCCCGGCATTCTGGGCAGCCGCGCCGTGATTGGCTGCCTCTCAGCCAATCAGGGACTGGCTGCCGGTCCGGCCCCCTTGCAGTGTCATGCAAGCAGAAGGCCAGGCAGTGCGGCGGAGGAGAGAGGTAGGTAAGTGACTATCGGGAACTTTCTTGAAAATCTTTTAAGCGGTTGGGGCTGGGGGAAGGAATACTCCATGGAAAAATGTTTTTAGAAGGGTGGACATGCCTTTAAGGACTTTCATTTTGCGGTAGATCAGACTTACCAGTATATATCTATGCTATGTTCCCTTGAGATAAAATAATCATCTAAGTGCCAAGTTATAAAGTCCCAAAGAGGCCATAAAAAATGGGGGTATCCCATTCTAATAGGATGATTGATATGTGATTAAAAAGATGACCGGGTGAGTAACCGATCTTTTTGGGATCACTGATGCTCTAAATCCAAATGAGTTGAAGATATAAGGAGCCTTTCAAAGTGCAGGAGGCGCTAATAAGTAAAACACTGTTTCCATGTCAAGAGCACATCTGATCTTCACCTGGCAAAATACTAGAGAGCTTGTTTGTTATGTGGGTGGTAATATCAGTTCTAGATGAACTTTTGGACCCAGGTCACCGAAAGGAGCTATAATGAAACAAAACTATGAATTGACTTTAATCAGGCAGAAAATTGCTCAAAATTTAGGACCTCACACCAAGATATTAGCAGATATTGTCCACAGAATGTGAGAAACAGGTTTGATTGTGGTTCTGTGAGGACCTTTTAGTCTGCAGTCACCATTGGAAGTTATTAGATCTATTTATGGCAAGTAATAGTAATATAGGCCTAAAACTGGCAATAGATAACTCTCCTTATCAACTATCACCTTATTACTTATCTGCCCCTCGAATTTGCCAACCGAAGACCTGGAGGCAATTTTAGAGAGACTGCGGAAGAGACTTCCTTCCTACCAGCATCTCTTTAGCCAACTGACTTGACTCATCCCTAAAATAACTGGTTATAATGGAAACCTGATCACTAGGATCACTCTTTCCATACAATATGAACATTTTGGCTTTGCCTATAGCCACCTAAAACTTTTTTACACTACAAAATACATTATATCATCATTATCATTGAAAGGATTCTGCATTGCTTTCCATGTTATTCTAATTATGTTGCTGTCAAGCTCTCTTTATTTTATTCGTCTGCTGTCCTTTCCTATAAATGGGACTATCCCTACGCAGAATGTGTGCATACATACCTTAAGTTAAACATGTCCCAGTTTACAGATAATTTGTACTTCAAAATGTCTATGGTAGCAATAGTCCAACTCACCCAGAATTGGTTGCAATGCACTGAAAGCCCAAAACACAAAAAAAGCCTGCATGCATTTCTAACTAGATATTTAATGACAAGTGTTTGTCATTGTTCCTTCCCTTTCTGGCAGAGGTTGACACCTCCTCACCCTGCTCAATGAACTTTTAGGAACTTGAGCATGTGCAGCGTGTTAAACCAACCCTACCTTCCTCTTCTGCTGCATACAGTTGTCCTGCATGGGCAAAATACATGAAGGTGAGGAGCTTTTTCCTAGTGTTTCTGCCTCTAACTGTTCCTGTTCCATGCACTGAGCTTTTATTATGTTAAAAATGAGGATGATGTTTGCAATGCCCCCATATAGCTAGACCCTACTAGGTTAAACAATTCGGATGCTAATATATTTACCAGCCTTCACTCCACGCCATCCTTCTGCTGCTTCTTCAATCAAACAGCAGAAGAAGGGGCCGAACCGGCAGCTGCTAAGAGATTGGATGAGACTCAAGGAAAAAGACATTAGAATGACCCCATGTATTCCATCAGGAAACCCATTTGAGTCAATTAGATCATTAGAATAAAACCAGATCAGACCAATGTAAAACAATGTTTAGCCAATAAAAGATTGGACAGACTGTATGTATAGCTGACCAGCTTTATAGGAGCTTTCAATCAGAGGGGTAGACCTGCAGTAACCTAGCAGTAGAAACTGGAATGATCACAAGCATAGACCTACTAGCTATAATGCTATATCAGATTGATTACAGGATCACAGACAGCCCTAAGGTTGGGTACACATAGGACTAGATTTGTCCCGAATAACCAATAGGAACTAGCGAGCGGGTCAGCCTGGACCAATCATTGTTAGTCGTGGCAAAAAAATACTGCCGTCAGTTCGGTGCAAACATTCGTAGGTTACCATAGGGAACCGCACAAAGTTGTGATTTACCAAAATGCCCATTCATCTAATCCGGATGACAGATTGCAGCTTGCCCCCACCCCACCATACAATATTTCCACAATCTTTACGATTAGATCAGCCTAAACACAGTCCAGGACGTCTCCCTTATTAAGAATAGGGAGAATTGGGACTGCCACATTCCCTTGGCCATGGCCCACTCCATATTTAGTACAGGGGGCTGACTGCGGCACGTAAACTTTTAGTGCAGTTCAGGCAGGCAATCAGAGGCCAACGGGAACATTTGTTGGCCTGGGAACTCTTGTTTGTGGGACACACTTAAAGGAATAGTTCACCAAAAAGAGAACGACAACTTTAATGTACTGATTGAAGCCCGGTAGTTAAGGAGCTATGCCTTACAGTACCTCCCGTTCTTAAACAATATCTCAGGAGCCAGGGTCGAACAACATATAAATTACCTTTCACGCAATTCCCGTGCGCGAGCTGAAAATCTCCAACCGCTTCCTGGCTCTTATCACTATAGTGCGCACTAACGTGCATGCATGCATAATGGATTAGAACCAGGAAGCAGTCAGGACCTGTCATTTCTGCAGTGGTGGATCACACAAAAGGAAAATATACTTCCCTTCGTCCTGGCTCCTGAGATATTGATTGAAGAACGGGAGGTAAGGCCTAGCTCAATCAATACATTAAGTGAACATTCCTTTAAACCATAATGGGGTGAAAAAAACCTTTATCAACAAAGGGATCTGAAAGAATCTTAAAACATTAACATGACAGAAAATTAAATGTTGGATGCTCAAAGCAAGATCTGAGTTTTTTTTAAATCCAACATTTCCATTGTTCTGACTATCACTGAATCAGTAGAACAGAAGACTATGCCACATATTCGTACACCCTGGGTCTGTAAATGTGTATAGTGCATATCAGGTCACCTGGCCCAGTGAAAGGATGAATAGAAGTGTTTGATACATCAGGTTGTACTAAATTCAAAGTAAATGAGATTCTGTTAACTGCAATTAACTGCCTTTCATTCCAGTGAAATTGCATTCTGTTTGGTCTTGGCACCACAGTGACATAAGACCTCCGTGGTACTTTTAATAGAACTCTCAGCAGAAGGCCATATACTGGATTATATTGTTGTTAAAAAACTGTTTCTGGTGACTACAAGATATTCTTTATGACCAAAGGTTGATACCGTACGATAGTTTCCAATGGGCCTGTGCAAATGTGTGGGTATAATACTGGTACTGTACGATACCATACGATAGTTTCCAATGGGCCTGTGGAAAGTGTGGGTACTAATACTGGTACTGTACGATACATACGATAGTTTCCAATGGGCCTGTGGAAATGTGTGGGTACTAATACTGGTACTGTACGATACCATACACAATAGTTTCCAATGGGCCTGTGGAATGTGTGGGTACTAATACTGGTACTGTACGACATACGATAGTTCCAATGGCTGCCTGTGCAAATGTGTGGGTACTAATACTGGTATTGTACGATTCCATACGATAGTTTCCAATGGGCCTGTGGAAATGTGTGGGTACTAATACTGGTACTGTACGATAATACGTAGTTTCCAATGGGCCTGTGCAAATGTGTGGGTACTAATACTGGATTGTACGATACCATACGATAGTTTCCAATGGGCCTGTGGAAATGTGTGGGTGCTAATACTGGTACTGTACGATACCTACGATAGTTTCCAATGGGCCTGTGGAAATGTTGGGTACTAATACTGGTATTGTACGATACCGTACGATAGTTTCCAATGGGCCTGTGGATGTGTGGGTACTAATAATGGTATTGTACGATACCGTAAGATAGTTTCCAATGGGCCTGTGGAAATGTGTGGGTACTATCTGGTATTGTCGAACCATAATAGTTTCCAATTGGCGTGGAAATGTGTGGGTTACTATACGGTATTGTACGATACATACGATAGTTTCCAATGGGCCTGTGGAAATGTGTGGGTACTAATACTGGTGATTGTACGATCCATACATAGTTTCCAATGGCCTGTGGAAATGTGTGGGTACTAATATCTGTATGTACGATACCGTATGTAGGTTCCAATGGGCCTGTGAAATGGTGGGTACTAAATACTGGTATTGTACGATTCCATACGATAGTTTCCAATGGGCCTGTGGAAATTGGTGGGTACTAATACTGGTATGTACGATACCTACGATGTTTCCAATGGGCCTGTGGAAATGTGGGGTACTATACTGGATTGTACGATACCATACATAGTTTCAATGGGCCTGTGGAAATGGGGTACTAATACTGGTATTGTACGATCCATAAGTAGTTTCCAATGGGCCTGTGGAAATGTGTGGGTACTAATACTGGTATTGTCGATACCATACAATAGTTTCCAATGGGCCTGTGGGAATGTGTGGGTACTAATACTGTATTGTACGATACCCATGTTACAATAGTTCCAATGGGCCTGTGGAAATGTATGGGTACTAATACGGTACGTACGATTCCATACGATAGTTTCCAATGGGCCTGTGGAAATGTGTGGGTACTAATACTGGTATTGTACGATACCGTACGATAGTTTCCAATGGGCCTGTGGAAATGTGTGGGTACTAATACTGGTATTGTACGATACCATACAATAGTTTCCAATGGGCCTGTGGAAATGTGTGGGTACTAATACTGGTACTGTACGATACCATACGATAGTTTCCAATGGGCCTGTGGAAATGTGGGTACTAATACTGGTTGTACGATACCATACGAGAGTTCAATGGGCCGTGGAAATGTGTGGTACTAATACTGGTACTGTACGATACATACGATAGTTTCCAATGGGCCTGTGCAAATGTGTGGGGAACTAATACTGGTACTGTACGATACATACGATAGTTTCCAATGGGCTGTGGAAATGGGGTGTTTACTATACTGGTACTGTACGATACATACGATAGTTTCCATGGGCTTGTGGAAATGTGTGGGTTTAATACTGGTACTGTACGATACATACGATAGTTTCCAATGGGGCTGTGGCAAATGTGGGGGTACAATACTGGTATTGTACGATACACACGATAGTTTCCAATGGGCCTGTGGAAATGTGTGGGTACTAATACTGGTATTGTACGATACCATACGATAGTTTCCAATGGGCCTGTGGAAATGTGTGGGTACTAATACTGGTACTGTACGATACCATACGATAGTTTCCAATGGGCCTGTGGAAATGTGTGGGCTAATACTGGTATTGTACGATACATACAATAGTTTCCAATGGGCCGTGGAAATGTGGGTACTAAAACTGGTATTGTACCATACCAATACAATAGTTTCCAAGGGTCCTGTGGAAATGTGTGGTAATATGGTATTGTACGATACCATACAATAGTTTCCAATGGGCTGTGGAAATGTGTGGGTACTAATACTGGTGTGTACGATACATACAATAGTTTCCAATGGGCCTGTGGAAATGTGGGGTACAATAATGGTATTGTACGATACCATACGAGTTTCCAAGGGGCTGTGGAAATGTGTGGGTACTAATACGGTATTGTAAGATCCATACATAGTTTCATGGCCTGTGGAAATGTGTGGGTACTAATACTGTATGTACCATCCATACAAAGTTCAATGGGCCTGTGGAAATGTGTGGGTACTAATACTGGTATTGTACGTTCATACAATAGTTCCAATGGCCTGTGGAAATGTGTGGGGTACTAATACTGGTATGTACGATACCATACGATAGTTTCCAATGGGTCTGTGGAAATGTGTGGGTACTAATACTGGTATTGTACCATACCATACAATAGTTTCCAATGGGCCTGTGGAAATGTAGGGTACTAAAACTGATATTGTACGATTCCATACAATAGTTTCCAAGGGCCTGTGGAAATGTGTGGGTACTAATACTGGTATTGTACGATACCATACGATAGTTCCAAGGGCCTGTGCAAATGTATGGGTACTAATACTGGTATGTACGATACCATACGATAGTTTCCAATGGGCCTGTGCAAATGTGTGGGTGCTAATTCTGGTACTGTATAATACATACGATAGTTTCCAATGGGCCTGTGCAAATGTGTGGGTACTAATACTGGTACTGTACGATACATACGATAGTTTCCAATGGTCCTGTGGAAATTTGTGGATACTAAATACTGGTATGTACGATACCATACAAAGTTTCCATGGGCCTGTGGAATGTGTGGGTACTAATACTGGTATTGTACGATACCATACGATAGTTTCCAATGGGCCTGTGCAAATGTGTGGGTACTAATACTGGTACTGTACGATACATACGATAGTTTCCAATGGGCCTGTGGAAATGTGTGGGTACTAATACTGGTATTGTACGATACCATACGATAGTTTCCAATGGGCCTGTGCAAATGTGTGGGTGCTAATACTGGTATTGTACGATACCATACGATAGTTTCCAGCATATAAACAGATTTACTGTGCACATCTAAACTTTCTATTCAAATACAGTACAATCCTTATCTTTGAATGTGGCCACAATGAGAAGGACGATTCCGCTTGGATTTTGTAAAGAGTAAGTTTTACCTCTAATTAATGCTAAATTAATGCTAAAAACATCTGCCCTCTTCTTATGACCAGCCTTCAACATTATTGTTAAAATATATATTATATTTATATATTTAATGGAAACATTACTGCTCAGTGCCCAAAACACCATTCAAAAAAAAAATGACAGGATAATGAAAGAATAATTTCCAGGTAGGTATGAGATGTAACTCCTACCTCCTGTTTATACCCATCAAGGAGGGTCCCCATGCATCAGGGCCATTTTTAAATCAGTCTGTCTGAAAAGTTAAAAATGGGAAGTAGGTGAAGTATCTCCAACTCTTGAAATGATTCTCTCTTTTTTAAAAGTTTGGGCCAGTTTAGTGCCCTTTAATTTCAGTTTTTAATCACAGTCTGCATGAAATAAATACATTTCTATCTCTGTTTCATTACTGCATAAGTGGGAACCAAGGAATAGACAACAAAGTCCTACTTACGAAACTGGTTGGAGTAAAGACAAAAGCCCATTATGTATTTGTTCAGGTGTTTTTTAAACAGTACAGAGCTTTTTTTCTCATAAACCGTGAACGAGATTTGATGAACTCGGATTTTATTGGCTGTATTAAAAATAGCCAAGAAAGTCACTTTTGGGTAGAAAGGGCAATTGTTCGATAACGTTGGAATGTTCCTTCTGGAGACCTGGTTCTGTCCCAGAAGACGTATTGAATGCAGGTATTCAAGTCATGTCTGTGTGGTAGAAATTCTGGGACAGAGAACCCTCTGTAAAACTTCTTACCAAGTTTTTTTTCCTTCTTCTTAGGACTCTGATGCTTGTATAGCACAACAGATAGTAATGCCCTTTATAAAAAGCAATGTAAATGCATCATATAGTCTACATTCTGCAGCTGTAAATACAAAACGTTTAACACGATAATTATTCTGGTAAATATGTTCTGTTCGTTTTCATTGGGTTTAGGAATCCGAACATTAATTCTGCCTAAGAAGGTTTCAAGTCTATTGCTGTACAGCGAGGAAAGAAAAAGCTGATGGCAATTTGTACAATAACTAGACACCGTCATCAGAAGGCAATAGTGCGTCATTTCCTTATACCTAGAAGCTTTGTGAGGTTCTAAGAGGGTATTAATCGGAATTGTTACTTTGTAATCGGTGGGTGGAGTTTATGGATATAAGACTAGGTGTGGGGCGGCCAGCCATGACAAGGCTCAGTCACCGAATGGGCGATTGGGTCCTTTGGTAAATCACGGGCGATTGTGCGGTTCCCTATGCGGTTCCTTATAACCGCGTCCGACAGTCATCTGTCCCAGCTGAGCGATCGCTTGCAACGAACGATCAGTTGGGACAAATAAGTCCAATGTGTACCCAGCCTAAGGAAATGACCCACTATTGAACTAATGTTATGATGACGGGGAAACATGTTAACTATGGTGTAAACTTCATAAACCTAGATTGTAAGCTCTTTGGGGCAGGGATTTCTTTCCTAATATGTCATGGCACACTACACTTATTTTATATATATATGTATTGTTAACCTTTGAAACTTAATTCATGTAAATTTAATTTATCTGTATAATGGTTTGCACTTATCCCCCTGTATGTATACTCTGTATTTTATAATGTACAGCACTGCACCAAGTGGTGCTATATTTGCTTATATAAGTAAATTATACATAACATACCATGACCGTCAATGGGACTGTTTGTACAAATTATATATATGTATAGATATATATACTCACAAGTTTCGTTCCGTTTTTGGATTCCCGGATCTTGTGAAAATCCGAAACCAAAGTGAATTTTCGATAATTTTCGAATGTACGGAGCTATTTTAGAAAATTGTCGAAAATAGCTCCATACATTTGAAAATGAATGAAAATACGATCGGAGACGATTTTCGAGTGTTTGATGCTATTTTAGAACAGCACAGAGAGAGCCAAGGTAACAATAGCTTATAAATATACTGAGAAGCCTCATATGGAACTTTAACCCATGCAAGGTTTAGGTGGTGGGGGGGGTGATAAAGCTATATACAAATTTTTGTTTTGGGGTGGACATTCCCTTTCTCTTCCTTTTCCCAAGGCTTTGTTTCTGATGATGTTAAAGTCTATGGGACTGGTGCCAATAAAGATTTGGTTCATGAGGAGGTACTGCTAGAAGCAGAGGAGCTTGGGAAAAGGGGGAGGAACAAAACCCACTAAAGCTGGGTACACACAGTAACGATAAAGCCCCGATACCGTCGGCCGTCGGGTCGGCCGAACGCTCGTTCGGGAAAGGCCGAAAATTTCCATCGGCCGTGCTAGACTCCCTATGAGGAGTCTAGCGCGGCCGATGGAAACACACAGTCCCGAGCGTTCTCCCTATGATATTCATAGGGAGACGCTCGGGACTGTGTATGCAGAACTTTGACAGATGGCAGAAAGAATCTTGCAGATCCTGTCTGTCATCTTTCAATGATCTTTAGAGTGTGTACCCAGCTTAACACAATCAATTATCAGGAAACTGATAGAAATCTAGGGTAAAAATATGCAGTTAGGGGTCCATCTTACATGGGAATCACCAGAACTTTTTATTTGTTTTTTTACTACTTATTATTTGACTTCATTTTCCTTTTAAAGGTTCCTAGAAAGTGGTGCAATGAGTCTAAGAACAAGGAAATGTTTATAAAATTTGGATTCCCAGAGCAAGATCTGGATGCATTCCAGCTTTCCAGAGCCAAAAAATCTATTAATACTGGAATTGCCTAAAAGTAATCTTTGGCGTGTTAAAATGTGATTACTATGTGTTTATTGTTTGATATACATTGAAATTTTGATCATCAATAATTTAATAAGGAGGCAGAGGTGACTGTAGATTAACTGTCTGTTTATTCAGTATCTGGTTGACTATTTGATATTTGATCTTTTGCCAAAGGAAAATAGAATCACTACAAAACATTATGACAACAAGAGACATGTGATTGAGAATACTTTTTGACATTAGATAAAATGTTATTATATATTAGGAAACAAGTTCAAAAGGATAGAGTTCCATCAACTTAAACCATTCCAAAATTATCCGAAAACTACTGAGGAGGAAAGATATTAACTTACAAATTAAAAAATCCTTTCAATGGTCTAATCCTTTAAATGTTTATAGTCAGAACATCCTTTTCAAACTAAAAAGTCTTCGATAAATGTTACAAACAGGGCCAGAGTAGAGTCTGTCAAGACCCACCATAGAAACATTGACCATTTGAAGCCTATGGTTTATGGCCCCCCGTAGGTAGAATGGCTGAACTAACTGTAATCCATTCCGCTTACAGATTCACAGATTTTGAAAAAAAAATCGGGAAAATTTGAAAATCCACCCCAAAAAGAGCCGACCCATTAAAGTCAATTGGAGTTAAAAAAAATCCACTTAATTTAAAGGGTAACGGTGGTCTCCAATTCTTCCAAACTAGTAAGAATGATATAAAAATTCCTTCCATCACACCTTCAAAATAAAACCTAAATGACAATCCCATCCAGATAAAATTTGTGAGAAGTTTTGCTGCAAAAGTTCAGCAATGTAAACTTCCTGGTTGAACTCTTTCTGTTTTAGCCATGGACCAGCTTGTAGTCATGTGACCAGCCTCTGCCTGCATTAATAGGCTCCCCTTCTCAACTGTCAATTTTTCCCCAGGTTACTTCTGATTTCCCCAGCAATAAGTCTTAACTGAGCATGCTTCTCCACCGGGAAAAGGGCCGGCAGAGGTCAGGTGATGTCACTCAACTTACTGGAAGCAGGAAGTTTTAACATTCACCTCTATATCATTTCTCACAGGGTAAAGCCAGAGATGTGATTGTTGGCTCAGTGTAAAGGAAATACTGCAGGCTTTCATTAATCCTAACTTGTTTGGAGACCACAGTTACCCTTTAAGGTATAAATAGCAATGGTAACTTACTGTAAATGGCTCAGGGACCTGGGAAAATGGGTCTGGGAACACTTATCAATGGGCAAATTCTTTAAAAAAAAAAACACTGTTCATTACCTGAAACTTCATGCACTTTCTTTTTTGGCTTTCCGCATAGTATTTCTACAAATTCCGAAAATGTTCGGAATTTTGTAATTTAAAAATTTCGAGAGATATAGTAAATTTTAGATTTTAAATTCTTATTGTTGCAGTTCGGAAAAAATCCCCAAATATGTAAATCGTGAAATCCACTTCTGAACCTGGTCCAGGTTTGGATCCATCTCTACCCCTGGTTGGTTGGTTGGAAATTTCCTGTTTTGCTTTGTGTTTGCTCTCCAACACTGTATTGGAAATCCATATCTTGACTGCAATTATACTGCAGAACCCAGAAAGAAAAAAAAAATACTATAACTGGAACTGTAAGAAGGAACATAGAATTCTGTCGATTATTACATTTAAGGACTGTGATTGGTTTCCCCAATACAATGTTAAGGCAAATATACAGGATATTTATACGTTAAAGAGAACTGTGGTCTCCATACAAGTGCCCTTTATAAAAGACCACACTTCTACCTTTAAAACTTACTCTGGACCATTCTACTAGCTGCAGTCTATCCAGCGGTATAAAGGGCGGTGTTTTCGCAAGCATCCCCCCCCCCTCCCCTGAGAGTAACTTAATCATTTTTAAAGCTTGCCAACTTTAATATATTTAAAAATTTTGTTTGGGTGGTTTTTTTACATAGCTCCTCCAGTGCCTGTCATAGAACTCTGAAGACAGGGCAGTCTAGGAAGTGTTAACTTTACAAGCATAGAACTGGATCTATAGAACTAGGATCTGGATAGACGCCATTCTAGGCTTTTAAAAAGATGAGATCTTATCAAGGACACTTGTATTGTGACCACAGTTACTGTTTAAACCAGTGAAGCAGTGGCATTAAGTAGAAATCACTGAGCCCCTCATCAAAACTTTGATGGGGCTCCAATTCGTGCTCATCCACAGTGGGTTTTCAGGGAAAAGGCTAAATCTGTCATAGAAAAGATGATGCCCCCTTTGGCTCCCGGCTCCCAGGCACCCCTGAGGTTGCTTCACCTGCTCCCCTGGTAGTTATACCCGTGCAGTGAAGGGTAGTAATATACACTTGAAACCGGAGTGCCCGGAGGAACCCACACAAGCACGGGGAGAACATATTATTATTCATAAAATGTAAAAAATATAATCCATGGTATTATGACAGCTATGCTTGATATTCCGGAAGACTTCTCAATAAGTAGAGTTAATTGATCAATAGCAATCAATCAGAGAGAGAAGATCTGTCCAAAACAAAAGAATACAAGTACTGTATACCTAGATGTTAGTGCTGAGCTGTGCATAGTACTCACCCTGAGATATTCTAAGGTCATAAGGTTAAAGGCCTGGGAGATTAAAAATCTAGATTTCAGGGCTAAGGAATGTAACATTACACCAGTACTACTGTTTTCACTTCCTAGGAAACATAAATATGCCTTGTTCTACAAAACTCTATCAAAGATGTTTTCCTTATTTTGAAATTGAGTAAAAAGAAACAATTAGAGATCTTTCAATACTAATGAGTATTTGTATCTAAGATCCCAAACCCTCACTCAAACAGATGGCTTTAAATTTCTTATAAAAATGGTTTCTTGATAAAATTCTGATTTTGTGGACAAACTTTTGCTGTCGAAATGTTGACAAAATGTGCTCATTTTTGTCAAAATGGAAATCCTGCCACAAAAAGTAAATCTTGTTAAAAAAAATCTCTCTCACTGAAGTAATTACTGTAAGTACCGCATATACTCGGTATAAACCGACCCGAGTATAAACCGCAGGTACCCAATTCACCTAAAAATCCTAATAAAAGTTGTTGACTCGAGTATAAACCGAGGGTAGAAAACTTGGCATTCAGATGTTTTGAAACTACTACTCCCAAGTAATAAAGCATGCTGGGAGTTGTAGTTTCCAAACATCTTGAATGCCACCCTCCTTGGCATTCAAAGTTTGGAAACTACAACTCCCAGCTAATAAAGCATGCTGGGAGTTGTAGTTCCCAAATCTTGATGCCCCCCTCACCCTCCCACCCAGTTCAGTTTGTACTGTGGGCTCTTCTCCCTGTGGGCTCTCTCTATCCAAGGGCTTCCTCCATCCAAGGGCTTCCTCCATCCAAGGGTTTTTGGCAGGTACGGTATCCTTAGCGGTATCCTGAGCATTCCGGCAGCCGCACGCTCATTCCAGTACTGGCGCACCGGCTGACGTCACTGCCCGGTGCCGGCTTGGCGCCGGGCAGTGACGTCAGGCCGGCGCGCCAGTACACAGAAAGATCGTGCAGCTGCCGGAATGCTCAGGTAAGCTACTGACTCGAGTATAAACCGAGTCCAAGTTTTCAGGCTGATTTTCAGCCTGAAAAACTCGGTTTATACTCGATTATACGGTACATTATAAGTCCTGAGTTAGATAAGCTCTCACCAGATGGCGGCAATTCACTTTGTAAGCTCTTCGGGCCAGGGATCTCATTCATAATGTGTTGAGGCATGTTGTATGTATATATGTTATTGCACTTATATCAATTTATACATAATCTATATATATACTTTCTTAAACGATGTATGAAATTCTATTCAGTTAATTTTTATTTATCTGTATAATGGCTTTCACTTATCCCCTTGTTTGTATACTTTCAGGGTTATTCAATAAAAGTTCTTATCATTAAAAATGATGCTAATTTGCCCCAACAAAATCAGATGTTATGCTTCCAAATGTTAAATAAGATCTGATTGGTTAGCACCATTTTAAACGATAAGAACTTTTATGAATCGTCCTGTTTGTATTTTATTAAGTACAGCCCTGCGTACCCAAGTGGCGCTTTATATAAATTATACATACAATAAAACCACCTTCATGGAAAAAAATATGGGAAAGGGAGGCCAAGACATAGGAATCAAAGTCTGAAATTCCATTAATTCAAGACAATGCAGGGAACTTTAAAAGAAGCTTTTGATCTATATTTAGACTGTAAAACATATAAATGTTATTATTAGATTTAATATCTGTTCATTACCTGTAAATAAAATGCCATTTACTGTATAATCTTACATAGATTCCACTCTGTTTAACATATTACATTCTAGAAATGGTGCCTCAACGTTATATTATTCTTTAAAGTATAAAGTTTGTCAGTTCTGTCAACAGGATTTACATAACTCATGAATGATACTTTTGGCAAAACGTAAGTAAAGTTCATGGGGTTCCCACTTTCTGCAGACCTGGACTGCAATATGCTGTATATATTGTTTTCCATTCTAATCTATGTAAATGCAAGGCAAAGGGGTTCCTTGCTGCAGAGGACTATGGGAGGAAAAGTAGAAATGGTGATTACCATTTTAGGTAATACATAGGAGACTATAACTATAAAAGTTCAAATCCCTACAACAAAGTGTTTACTTAAGGAAAACTACTGTAAAAATGAAACTGTTTAAAAATGAAAAGAACCAGGGTCAATATGTTTTGTTGAAAAGCCACAGCACATATAGATTCACCTGCCAGATAGTGATCTGGGCTTCCTGCCTTAAAGATAGTGCTGTCTCTCCTATAGATATGAATTGGGAGGTAGAAAGTACCAATCCTACATCCCTGCTCCAGGAACTTTTCTTTTGTTTTTGAAAAAAAAAATTCACACAGTTTAGTTCTCCTTTAAGACTTTGCCTTCAATTTTCTTTTAATTGGGGGTTATGTACAAGAGGTGCAAAAGTTTGTCACTGCTATTAATCTGCAGCATCCAATCAGATTATCAAATGTTTTCTAATTGTAGTAGATCATTGAAAAGCTAACATCTGATTGGTTGGCAACGATTAAGTGCAGAGACAAACTTTTGCACCTTTTGGTACAACAAACCCATTAATAATACTTCTTGTAATAAAGGATTTAAGATGATGTTTTATTTTAGTGTCACTAATTTAGGAGCACTAGATACAAGTGTTCGCTCACGCAAACATTGACATTTCCTTTGTAGGCAATTTCAGGCCACGAAAGAATTAGGCCTTTGTGGTGTTAATAGAACAGACATTCCTTTAAAGTGTCAAGTAACATTCCCACCATCTCCATAGCAGCAGTTCTTGACTTCCATCCTTAACTGGGTCCCTGGTTTATTACAGCCTGACAGATTACGTCCATAGGAAATTCATAGGTTTTACAGAACCATGCATTGTGTTTAACAGGCAGCCGATTAAGTACATGGGAAGTAAATACTGGAACCCATTGAGCTCGCCAAGAGTTCGCTGGCTGTTGATCCAATTAAATATAATTGGGTTTTTAAAATGGGAAACATACTCTATAAAACGTAAAATATCAGCATCTGAATAGTGTATAATCATAGTGATGTTATAGCTGGTCATATACTCTTTAGACATTAGGTAGATTAGACTGTCATTCAAAGGTAGCCATAACACAGTCCAATGTTTGTCCTGATTGGATGAACCTATTGAAAGAACCTTTGCGGTGATCAGTGTGAAAACTGCAGAACATCTGGTTCGGTAGATAAGGTGATGGAGAATTTGCAAGTCTTATCAGACCAGGTTTTTTTCCAATAGACTGGGTGATATTGCTGTTTGGTCTATCGAAAATACAAAAAATGTCCTAATCAGAAAAAAGACGCCGTGTTTTGGGACTTTACACAAATGTTGAATGTCTAACAGCGCTTTTTTCTTGACATCGGTTCCTGCCTGGCCTGGTTTGAAAGTACAAAATAAAAGCGCAAACACTTTTACCCTCTTTTACTGTCCTTGTTCTATTGTACAACCAAGAGTCGCCCAACATTCCTCTGCCCAGTAACAACCCATATGTCCTGACTATAGCACAGGTCCCCTCAAAGCTGATCCAATAGATAAACAAAGTAAGAGGAGCACTCTACTTCTTGTGAATTTCACAATTTATTTAGTGCAAAAACATCAGAACGCTTCAGGGACCCTACCGCCCACTTCCTCAGGAGAATTGCAGCAGCATCATGCTGGACTGACCTGGGACTGGATTGAACTGTATATCCCCCTCAAAGCTAACCAGCTTTAACCACTTGCAAATATACTGAAATATATCTGTTTTAGCAGAAGGCACCTAATTAGAGACCGGAAAATATGATAAGCAAATAAACATCTGTTCCCTTTTGTTGTACTACAGGAAAAAAGAGGAAACCAAGAGGAGAGAGGACAAGTTAAGATGTTAAACTAAACTAAATATTACGGGACACTTGTAAAGTTTTCTCTACTGGTCTTTATATTTTAAAATGTTAGATATAAGGGAAAAGAAACAGCATCAATCCTATAATTTTATAGTAGTAGAGAATGGTACCGTGTTAGTCATTGATGAAAGCAGATATCTCGGATAGTTAGCCAATATAAAGTATTACATTATATCCAAGATGTGTTGCTTATAATTCTTATATCAGACTTTTTAAATACAGTCCTATTTATTATGTATTGATTTCCATATTGGCAGTAAACTATTGAACAGTTTTTTAAAAGGATCTGTCCACCCCTCTTACAAAAATGGAGCATTGGGGGCGGCGCATGGGTCAGGGGTTGGGTATTTAAAGTGGATTAGTAGGTGTGGATATTCCTGATGACAGCTCTTTAGGGAGCGGAAATGCGTTGTGTGTATGTAATAAACTTTACACTTTTGGAAGTCCGTTGATGCACACATGTGACTGCCTATTAACTATTTTTGGGGGCTGCACCTAGGCAAGATTAACAGTGGAGATGTGAGTGCACTTATACTCAAGGAGGTTATATATATTGAGCATTGATACTATGTGATCTTATTGTTTTGCTTCAGAATGACAAAATAATTCCCCCCAAAACACGACATTATTCTTGGCATCAAACAATGGAAACAGTGGATAGCAGGTTAATTTTCTGCCATTCTGCCAGAAGGTAATTAACATTTTTTTAAAATTCCTGCTGCCTCATTAACATGAGATGCCTGATATCATTTTCTAACAGGCCTGATCAACCAAGCAGATAATTCACATGGGATAATACTATCTGAAGAAGTCAATCCATCATCAAAATAGGCATTTTAGAAATATACAGGGTTATTCAATAAAAGTTCTTATCGTTTAAAATGATGTTAATTTTGCCCCAACGATCAGATCTTATTTAACATTGAAAGCTAACATTCTTGATTGGTTGGGGCAAAATGTAGCACCATTTTTAACTTTGTTGACTCCTGTTAGATTTTTAGTTCAATGTTCAGACTTTTAAAAACTTCCATTTGATTTGAAAACGCCAGTCTAAATCGAAAACAATTAGCTTAGAAACTAGGACTCATCTCTAGATCAATCATTTACTCTATACCGTATTCCCTTTTCCTATTGCGAAAGGATAAGTTTGGTATGAATGGGAGGCAAGATCACTTATGGTGGCCATAGACGCTACAATCCATTTGAACGATCCACAGGTTCATACGATCGGATTGGCCAAAAATATTTCAAACTGGCCCATGGGAAAACTATTGGACTATCCCGATATCGTATACCGGGATCTAAGCGTCTATGGCACCATTATCCCACCTCCATGTGAATAACAGAAGCTCTGGGTTCCAGAGTAAAACTTACCTGCCAGTGCTCCACTTACAGCTTCTCCCCAGGTGATTGGTGCACTGTCCCGATCACGCTCCTATCTTAGTCCCTCACTTTCTACTTCATCAACGGGTTCCTCTTCCTGCAGCATAACAGGGTTACATAGAATATTCAGTGATCCTCTGTACATAAAAATCTCCATAAGTACTGATTTTCTGTATGCAGGCCCCTAATAGTGGTCCATTTTTAGTCTTGCCTTGACTTGGGGTGACTTAGCTGCTCAGTAGACATCTGAGCATGACTAGCCAATGGAGTAAATATTGTTTGGAATGGTCCTTCTGGGAAAAAGAAGGACCTTACATGACCTGAAATAGCAGCTTCTACTGACCGCAGCAAAATATACGAAAAAATCAATTCATTTTTTAAAAATAAAGAGGATGTAGAGAATACCTAGGTGTTGTATGTGGAATCTTTATAATACGATTTAAAATAATGCTGCTTTATTTTTTCTACTAAACTTCCTATTTACAACAGGGCACCGACCAGTTGATAGTAGAGTAAAAAAATCACACCCAAAAGGTGAAAAAAATCTTAGTAGAGAGAATCAAAAAATTCCACTTCAACTAGGTTTGAATTGGATTTTGAAACTCAATTTCATCTTCCTTGTTGAGATGTAAAGAAGTTTAACAACTATTACAAAAAGCGTTGTGAATCGTTGGAATCATTTTTTAACAAAGTCTTTCTCTAAAAATAACAAGCTCCCGTAGTGGATTGGAATCATATGTCCAGTACTTCAACAATGAATCGTCACTATACTAACGCGGTGCATAGGAAGTTACATTTATGGATCCCAGCCAGTCTAAGCAGAAACCAATTTTAGGGGGAGATTTTTTTCAAGGTGAATACAAAATAATCAGTGTTTTCTTGCTTCTGTATATTGAAAGTATGTCCTAAATTATTTATCTTGTAAGCAGCTTTCTTTCTTAGTAAGGGAAAAATCTTCTTTGATACCCGTAAAAGACCTTAATGTATTTCTGAAAATACATATCCATTCTTTCATTTACTGGGATTACTGCACAAATCCAATTAGACATGCATGCTCTGCAATGTATTTTCATTTGTGAATCTATACAAAATAGAGCTGCAATAATCCCAGCTTGAAAAGGAACGTGTACATTGGGACTGGTTGTAGTTTTATCCGTGTCTGTGGAATAATCAGTAAAAATTACATCTGTGTCACCTTAAAGGAAGATGTACAAAGACACTATCAGGGTTATTCAATAAAAGTTCTTATCGTTAAAAATGGTTGCTAATTTTGCACCAACCATCAGATGTTGCTTCAAATGTAAATAAGATCTGATGGTTGGGGCAATTAGCACCATTTTTACAATAGAACTTTATTGAATCTCCATGAATATCTTCTGTTACAGTCTTAAAGAAAAGTTCACTCACAAGTCTAATATTAGTCTACATGACACAGAGCATTACTTTATTATATTTGTAAGCAATATATATACTGGACATTAAGCCCATTACAATAATGGACGTAGAAAGCCCGAGTGCCCCTTTAGTGTCCCAAGGCCATAGCCCCCCTCCTCCATGTCTCAAGGCCAGAGTTCCCTCTTAGGTTCCCAAGGCCAGAGTCCCCCCTCTGTCCAAAATTTAGAGTACCCTCTGTCCCAAATCCACCCCCCTCTTCCCCAAATCCAGGGTCCCCCCCTCTGTCCCAGATCCAGGGTTCCCCCCTCTTCCCAAAACCAGGGTCACCTCCTCTGTCCCAAGCAGCCTACCTGTGGTCTGTGTAATTGCTGTGTTCTGCCTCCATGCTTTTCGTCCTGTGTTTCTCCCTCTAGTGGTGGATCCATAGTAACTGCAGTGACACACACGCACACACACCAGAATCACATAATTTGGGATTTATATATATTGATTCCCAGGACAAGTGGAATGCGTTGAAGAAGGATATGATTTATGTAGTGATTTGTTTCTTTTCCTTCCCTACAGTAAATTCTTAGACAATAAAACTCCAAACTATCAAGTATGAAGATAATCTGCATATCAGTGCTGCTAGGGATTGCATTTAAAATCTGGAAGCAAGGCCGGGGCCCAGGTAAGGATGGGACATTTTATTACTTTACCTTGCTCTATAGGTCATGGAATCATTTACCTGTGTGTCTTTCAGTTTTAACAATTCCCAAGTTGTCACCATTTGTAAATGATCTGTTGTGTTAAGTGTGTACTTCATGCAGTGTTAAAAAACTAGGCTTCTTTCCAAACAGTTAGAGTAAATAAAAGGTGTGTAGCCCTTATAAGATATGCTGGTTTGAAAGGTTATTGTTTAATGCTTCTGTGAAGCCCTGTCCTGATGGAAGCCCCAGCTAATTAAGAGAACATTGCACATTATTAAGTCCATCCCTAATGTTTAATTATTAGATGGCGCAGTATGCCATCAAACAATACTTCATCCCAGTCATAGCCGTGGAATGTGCAATACTACAATGCAGGCAGTGACATACCATATCTTGTTACAGGCAGCCCTTAGAAAATGGTGCAAGGCAAGGCAATGAAGGGAAGCTTCTCCATGAAAACAGATCTTTATTTTAGTTCAATTAAGCACAGATTGCAACCAAACAATGTTATAGGAGTGCACGGTGTCCAGCACCCATGATCAGGTGCGTGGATTCTGACGACATACTGTACATACAGTAATACCTCTCCCTTTTAGCAACAGCTGTCAAGTAACTACTGGGTGACTTGCCTGTGAACCTTGATTAGACCTCTTTATACAATTTCTCTAATCAAGCAGATGTAATTAGCAGCTAGCTTTATTAACCAAATTACCAGATAGCTTTAACCAAATGACAACTGATAATTAGAATTTACAACCCTACTAAATGAAAAGTGTCGCATTTTTGTGGGATTATTTCAACAATGGCAAACATTTCGAGGGCATCTTATTTACATTTGTGTGATTTTAGTAAAAAAACGTTTTTTTTAGCGAGAATACCCTTTAATTCTGTTAGCAGTGGCGGCGTCTACACTGGGGCACAATGGGGCATGTGCCCAGTTGACAGGATGCAGGGCCCCCTTCCAAGTTCCAACGCATACTGGCTTTCCATTTGTGTTGATGCTCACAACCGATTTTGCCAGTTTGGGTGCTTTTCCATTGTGTTCCGCACTCCCTACTGTGGTTCCGGCATTGTCCTGTATATATACTCCGTGTCAGTTGTAAGTTCTCCATAAAGTTTTTTAAAGACCGGAAATTCCTCTATACAAAGACCTGTCAGTGGCACTGCCCGGCCGGTAAGATGTCGTAGGAACTGTGGAAAAATCCTGGGGCACAGGCGGGAACAACCTCCGCGGCTCCTGTCTGGTGGAGTTACTGAAAGAAGTTCTCTGCACAGCCGGGTGGTAGGAAAGCAGGGCTGAAGAAACAGGGGGGAGAGAGCAGGAGCATTAAGGAATAGAGGTCAGTGCCCTTGGATGTGGGAGATGCACTTATTGGACCCATTACAATCCTGATTGTAACGGGTCCAATAAGTATTAGCATGAGGTATTTGTTCGTATGCGTGTAGAGACGAGACTTTCTAGGAGTTTTTTGATGGCAAACGGTTTAAAACGGAGACAGGGCGGTAGTTTGACAGACAGGTAGGGTCCGGAGAGGTTTTTAAGAAGAGGTTTGACACGCGCATGTTTAAAGGCAGCAGGAAAATCCCAGAGGTCAGGGAGGAATTAAAAAGTGAGAAGAGCAAGGGGAAAGGATTTAGCGCAGTGTCTGAGTAAGAAGGAGGCATGGGATCAAGGGTACACATTGGAACGCGGCAAGGACAATATGAGTTCGAGACTTCAGACTGGGTGTCGGGTGAAAGATTCCAGGACTGCAGGCGGTGGGGCAGGCAACGAAGACGAAGAGTTGTCTTAAGGTGTAGGAGTAAGGGACAGATATATCTATTTTATTTATCAGTAGTCTGCAAAATCCTGAGGAGCATTAATGGAATGAAGAGTGTCCTAGAGGCGGGCTGCAAGAGATCGGTAAATAGGGAAATAGACCATGTGGGTTATTTTATTAAGTTTATAGCGTGCTAAAGTAGGAGTGTTTTGCTGCTGGAAAGGAGATGAATTCAAGACACACACATGAGCTTGCAATGGTTAAAGTCCACCTACTGCGTGGCTTTTCCAAGCGCTCAGCTGCCTTAGCACAGCGGTGTGTAAAGAACTGGTATCTGAATTGAGCCAGAGGACGGGATAGCGGGGAGACTTTGTGAGTTTGTAGGGGGGCAAAGAGTCAATAGTAGCAGATAAGATATAGGTTATAAAAATGTATTAGTGAATCAGGGTGGGATCAGAACATGAGGGCATCGAGGCTAGAACTGAGAGAGGTGAGAGAGCCGGAAGGTCTATTGCACATTATCATCTTTCTACAGTTCTCCTTATGGCCCTACATCCCGTTTAGCATGGTCTGATCATGTCCACGTAAGTATGTACCCCATGACATTTTCCAAGTCACAAGATCTTGAAATGAAAAGGGTACAGAGAAGGGCAACTAAATAAATAAGGGGACTGGGGGATTAATATGAAGACAGATGGATAAGTTGAATAGTCCAACTTGTTTGATATTGCTCAAAATTAGTTTTTTTTAAACTATAGTTACCCTTTAAGGTTCGTACACCCGTGCGATCGCAGGGGGCTGCCCCGCGCCGCACGATGTTACGAACGAACGTTTTGGTTCGTTCGTTCGTACACACCGTGCGTTGCGGGTCGGGACCCCCCCCAAACGACGTGTGTACTAACCTTAGGCATGGCTGGTAACAGGAATAGACATGTAGGTCACAAGTTAACAAAACATGTAATAAACTGGTAAAAATAGCGGTTGGTGTTGTGGGCAAAATAACTGACAAGTCACCCATTTTCTTGTTTTAAGGGTGAACCAGTTTTATACACTTTATCATGTTGATAATACCATTAAATGTCTATGTAATATGTGTCACTTGCCATTTATTGCACTTTGACATTTGCACTCAAACTCATTTTTACGGTGCGATCTTGTAGCCTTTATTTATGGGGGAATGGCCTATGATGGGGATGTAACCTTATGGTTGGTCATCTCCTCTTCTTACTTATCTGTAGTTTGGACTCCTCCCCCTAAAGCTTGAGATCATAAGAGAATACTCATAGGTTGTAGTGTCAAAAGTTTTGTTTAAATTGCCGATGTAAGCAGATGCAAGCGAGCATTACGGTTGTTTTTCAGCAGACACCCAACACTTATACCGATCCAGGCTCTTACCACGTATGTTCCGCCAGTGGTATAGTCAGTTGATGGTGTCCACCTATAGACATACCCATATGCACTACATGCAACATGGAATGCATACACAGCAATTTATGTGGGGAAACCGGAGTGCCCGGCGGAAAACCCTTTGCAAGCAAGGGCAGAACACAGAGCTCCTGCAGATGTGTCCATGGTGGAATCGAACGGGGACTTCAGGACTCATTGCTGCTAAGACTCTGTGTTCCACTCTGCCACTGTGCGCCCAAGTATTCTAGTATAAAAAAATAAATAAGACTAGTAAATGTAACATCACACTAGCTATTTGCATAAAGGGTGGAGCTATGACTCATCACTGCCCATTTGTATTGATAGAAGCACAAAGCCAAAGCTGGCCATACACAGGCAGATATTAGATAGATTTGAGATATCTGTTTAATGTCTAACAGACCACATTGTACAAGCAGCAATTTTATCTTGAGATGTTCTATCTGACCCATTCATTTTGTCATCTCAAATTGCATTAAAGAACGGGCTATAGGCGTTTCTTAGATGGGACATTTGTCTTTAGAGATTTGACATCTGTCTAATGTGTTAACATATGTATGGGCACCTAAGAGTGCAATGACATAAATATATAGAGGGGCGAGCTGTAAAGGTCCCTGTCTGCCTGAAAAGCAAAGCAGAGAGATGAAATGGGTACAGCTGGGGGGAGGAGCCAATAACGAAGCACCAGTGTGTTCTATATAGCTTTACTTAGTTTTAGTTATGAAGAACGAAGCCCCGCCCCCCCCCAGTAACACTGTTCACTATACTTTACAGTTAACAAAAATTGGGGTAGAAAATCAGGCGGTTGGGACAGGGGCATACCTGCAGGGGCCTCCACAAGAATGGAGGCCGGGCCCCTGACCCCCTTCCCTATCCAAGTATCCTGCAGCAGTCAGCTGTTTAAAAAACAGCTTGATCGCGCGTATGAATAAAACATATGGGCAATCAGCTGTTTAAAAGAACGACCCAACTTCCAGAATTAAAACCGGAAGTTAAAAACCGGAAGTTTCGGGTCCGGTTTTACAACAGCTGATTGCCCATATTTTCATTATAGCGCGGCATCATCTCCCTCCCCCTATCTATCTCCAATACTACTGTTTATTTATATACCATTCATCTATATTTCTCGGTCCTGTCTGTCTGTGTCTATCTCCATATTTATCTATCTTCCTATCTTCTATCTATCTATTATCTACCATCTCCATATCTTGCTATCTAATCTCCATCTATCTATCTACCATCTCCATATCTATCTCTCTATCTATCTATCGATCATCTCCATATCTATCTATCTAAATCTATCACTGCTATCTTCTATCTTCTATCTATCTATCTATCTATCTATCTATCTATCTATCTATCTATCTATCTATCTTCTATCTATCTATCTATCTATCACTGCTACATCTATCTATCTATCTATCTATATATCTATCTATCTATCTATCTATCTATCTATCTATCTATCAAACTATCTTCTGATCTATCCTGCTATCTATTATCTATCTATCTAGCTATCTATCTATCTATCTATTCTATCTATCTATCTATCATCTATCTATCTATCTATCAATCTATCTATCTATCTATCACTGCTATCTATCTATCTAATCTATCTATCTATCTATCTATCTATCTATCTATCTATCTATCAAACTATCTATCTATCCTATCACTGCTATCCTATCTATCTATCTATCTATCTATCTATCTTCTATCTATCTATCTATCTATCTATCCTATCTATCTATCTATCCGCTATCTATCTATCTATCTATCATGCTATCATCTCCCTATCTACTATCTATCTATCTATCTATCTATCTTCTATCTATCCTATCTATCTATCTATTCTATCTATCTATCTATCACTGCTATCTATCTATCTATCTATCTATCTATCTATCTATCTATCTATCTCCATATCTGTCTATCTATCTATCTATCTATCAGCATCTATCTAAACCATCTCCATATCAGCTATCTATCTATCTATCTATCTATCTATCTATCTATCGTATCTATCCTATCTATCTATCTATCTATCTATCTATCTGTCTGTCCTATTAATACAACCGTGCTATCTTCTATCTATCTATCTATCTATCTATCTATCTATCTATCTATCATCTATCTATCTATCTATCTATCTATCTATCTATCAACGGCTATCTATCTATCTATCTATCTATTCTATCTATCTATCTATCTAATCTCTCTATCTATCATCTCCATATCGATCTTATCTATCTATCTATCTATCTAATCTATCTATCTATCTATCTATCTATCTATCTATCTATCTATCTATCTATCTAGCTATCTATCTATCTATCAATTCTATCTATGCTCTCTATCTATCTATCTATCTATCTATCTCCATATCTGTCTTCTCTCATCCTATCAATCTATCGACCATCCCTATCTATCTATCTATCTATCTATCTATCTATCTATCTATCTATCTATCATCGCCATATCTATCTATCTATCTATCTATCTATCTATCTATCTATCTATCTAGCTAGCTATCTATCTATCTATCTCTCTATCTATTATCTATCGTATCTAATCTATCTGTTATCTTCTGTCTATCTATCTATCACTGCTAAATCGATCTATCTATCTATCTCTCTACTATCTAGCTATCATCGTTCTATCTATTCTATCCTATCTATCTATCTATTTTTGGTTTTTTTACTACTTTATTATTTGACTTTCATTTTCCTTTAAAGGTTCCTAGAAAGTGGTGCAATGAGTCTAAGAACAAGGAAATGTTTATAAAATTTGGATTCCCAGAGCAAGATCTGGATGCATTCCCAGCTTTCCAGAAGCCAAAAATATCTATTAATACTGGAATTGCCTAAAAGTAATCTTTGGGCGTTGTTAAAATGTGATTAACTATGTGTTTATTTGTTGATATAACATTGAAATTTTGATCATCAATAAGTTAAATAAGGAGGCAGAGGTGACTGTAGATTAACTGTCTGTTTATTCAGTATCTGGTTGACTATTTGATAGATTGATCTTTTGCCAAAAGGAAAATAAGAATCACTACAAAACATTATGACAACAAGAGACATGTTGATTGAGAATACTTTTTGACATTAGATAAAATGTTATTATATATTAGGAAACAAGTTCAAAAGGATAGAGTTCCATCAACTTAAACCATTCCAAAATTATCGACAAACTACTGAGGAAGGAAAGATATTAACTTTACAAATTAAAAATCCTTTCAATGGTCTAATCCTTTAAATGTTAATAGTCAGAACATCCTTTTCAAACTAAAAAGTCTTCGATAAATGTTACAAACAGGGCCAGAGTAGAGTCTGTCAAGACCCACCATAGAAACATTGACCATTTGAAGCCTATGGTTTATGGCCCCCCGTAGGTAGAGATGGCTGAACTAACTGTAATCCATTCCGCTTACAGATTCACAGATTTTTGAAAAAAATCGGGAAAATTTGAAAATCCACCCCAAAAAGAGCCGACCCATTAAAGTCAATTGGAGTTAAAAAAATCCACCTAAATTTAAAGGGTAACGGTGGTCTCCAATTCTTCCAAACTAGTAAGAATGATATAAAAATCCTTCCATCACACCTTCAAAATAAAACCTAAATGACATCCCTAGATAAAATTTGTGAGAAGTTTTTGCTGCAAAAGTTCAGCAATGTAACTTCCTGGTTGAACTCTTTCTGTTTTTAGCCATGTGACCAGCTTGTAGTCATGTGACCAGCCTCTGCCTGCATTAATAGGCTCCCCTTCTCAACTGTCAATTTTTCCCCAGGTACTTCCTGATTTCCCCAGCAATAAGTCTTAACTGAGCATGCTTCTCCACCGGGGGAAAAGGGCCGGCAGAGGTCAGGTGATGTCACTCAACTTACTGGAAGCAGGAAGTTTTAACATTCACCTCTATATCATTTCTCACAGGGTAAAGCCAGAGATGTGATTGTTGGCTCAGTGTAAAGGAAATACTGCAGGCTTTCATTTAATCTTAACTTGTTTGGAGACCACAGTTACCCTTTAAGGTATAAATAGCAATGGTAACTTACTGTAAATGGCTCAGGGACCTGGGAAAGTTGGCAAGCTTTAAAAAATGATTAGTTCTCTCAGGGGAGGGGGTGGGGGATGCTTGCAGAAAAACACCGCCCTTTTTACCGCTGGATAGACTGCAGCTAGTAGAATGGTCCCAGAGTAAATTTTAAGGTAGAAGGTGGGTCTTTTATAAAGGGCACTTGTATGGAGACCACAGTTCATCTTTAACAGTATAAATATCCTGTATATTTGCCTTAACATTGTATTGGGGAAACCAATCACACGTCTTAAATGTAATAATGACAGAATATCTATGTTCCTTCTTACAGTTCCAGTTATAGTATTTTTTTTATTCTTTCTGGGTTCTGCAGTATAATTGCAGTCAAGATATGATTCCAATACAGTGTTGGAGAGCAAACCAAAGCCAAACATTAAATTAAAAAATGAGTGCTAATTTTGCCCCAACAATCAGATGTTAGCTTTCAAATGTTAAATAAGATCTGATTGGTTAGCACCATTTTAAACGATAAGAACTTTTATTGAATCGTCCTGTTTGTATTTTATTAAGTACAGCCCTGCGTACCCAAGTGGCGCTTATAATAAATTATTACTACAAAACCAAACCTTCATGGAAAAAAAATATGGGAAAGGGAGGCCAAGACAATAGGAATCAAAGTCTGAAATTCCATTAATTCAAGATGCAGGGAACTTTAAAAGAAGCTTTTGATCTATATTTAGACTGTAAAACAATAAATGTTATTATAGATTTAATATCTGTTCATTACCGTAAAAAAATGCCATTTACTGTATAATCTTACATAGATTCCACTCTGTTTAAACATATATCATTCTAGAAATGGTGCCTCAACGTTATATTATTCTTTAAAGTATAAAGTTTGTCAGTTCTGTCAACAGGATTTACATAACTCATGAATGTACTTTGGCAAAACGTAAGTAAAGTTATGGGGTTCCACTTTCTGCAGACCTGGACTGCAATATGCTGTATATATTGTTTTCCATTCTAATCTTGTAAATGCAAGGCAAAGGGGTTCCTTGCTGCAGAGAATATGGGAGGAAAAGTAGAAATGGTGATTACCATTTTAGGTAATACATAAGGAGACTATAACTATAAAAGTTCAAATCCCTACAACAAAGTGTTTACTTAAGGAAAACTACTGTAAAAATGAACTGTTTAAAAATGAAAAGAACCAGGGTCAATATGTTTTGTTGAAAAGCCACAGCACATATAGATTTCACCTGCCAGATAGTGATCTGGGCCTTCCTGCCTTAAGATAGTGCTGTCTCTCCTTATAGATATGATATTGGGAGGTAGAAAGTACCCCCTACATCCCTGCTCCAGGAAAATTTTTTTGTTTTTGAAAAAAAAAATTCACACAGTTAGTTCTCCTTTAAGAACTTTGCCTTCAATTCTTTAATTGGTTAGTACCAAGAGGTGCAAAAGTTTGTCACTGCTATTAATCTGCAGCATCCAATCAGATTATCAAATGTTTTCTAATGTAGTAGATCATTGAAAAGCTAACATCTGATTGGTTGGCACAGATTAAGTGCAGAGACAAACTTTTGCACCTTTGGTACACAAACCCATTAATAATACTTGCATTGTAATTAAAGGGTTTAAGATGATGTTTTATTTAGTGTCACTAATTTTAGGAGCACTAGATACAAGTTGTTCGCTACAGCAAACATTGACATTTCCTTTGTAGGCAATTCAGGCCACGAAAGAATTAGGCCTTTGTGGTGTTAATAGAACAGACATTCCTTTAAAGTGTCAAGTAACATTCCCACCATCTCCATAGCTCAGCAGTTCTTGACTTCCATCCTTAACTGGGTCCCTGGTTTTACAGCCTGACAGATTACGTCCATAGGAAATTCATAGGTTTTACAGAACCATTGCATTGGTTTTAACAGGCAGCCGATTAAGTACATGGGAAGTAAATGACTGGAACCCATTGAGCTCGCCAAGAGTTCGCGGTGTTGATCCAATTAAATATAATTGGGTTTAAAATGGGAAACATACTCTAATAAACGTAAAATACAGCATCTGATAGTGTATAATCATAGTGATGTTATAGCTGGTCATATACTCTTTAGACATTAGGTAGATTATAGACTGTCATTCAAAGGTAGCCATACACAGTCCAATGTTTGTCTGATTGGATGAACCTATTGAAAGAACCTTTGCCGGTGATCAGTGTGAAAACTGCAGAAACATCTGGTTCCGGGTAGATAAGGTGATGGAGAATGCAGTCTTATCAGACCAGGTTTTTTTCCAATAGACTGGTGATATGCTGTTTGGTCTATCGAAATACAAAAAATGTCCATAATCAGAAAAAAGACGCCGTGTTTTGGGGACTTTACACAAATGTTGAATGTCTAACTAGCGCTTTTTGACATCGGTTCCTGCCTGGCCTGTGGTTTGAAAGACAAAATAAAGCGCAAACACTTTTACCCTCTTTTACTGTCCTTTGTTCTAGTACAACCAAGAGTCGCCCAACATTCCTCTGCCCAGTAACAACCCATTAGTCCTGGACTATAGCACAGGTCCCCAAAGCTGATCCAATAGATAACAAAGTAAGAGGAGCACTCTACTTCTTGTGAATTTCACAATTTTTTAGTGCAAAAACATCAGAACGCTTCAGGGACCCTACGCCCACTTCCTCAGGAGAATTGCCGCAGCATCAGCTGGACTGACCCTGGACTGGATTGAACTGTATATCCCCCTCAAAGCTAACCAGCTTTAACCACTGCAAATATACTGAAAATATCTAGTTAGCAGAAGGGCACCTAATTAGAGACCGGAAATATGATAAGCAAATAAACATCTGTTCCCTTTTGTTGTACTACAGGAAAAAAGAGGAAACCAAGAGGAGAGGACAAGTTAAGATGTTAAAATAAAACTAAATATTACGGGACACTTGTAAAGTTTTCTTCTACTGGTCTTTATATTTAAAATGTTAGATATAAGGGAAAAGAAACAGCATCAATCCATTTATTTTCTTATAGTAGTAGAGAATGGTACCGTGTTAGTCATATGATGAAAGCAGATATCTCGGATAGTTAGCCAATATAAAGTATTACATTATATCCAAGATGTTGTTGCTTATAATTCTTATATCAGACTTTTTTTAAATACAGTCCTATTTAATAGTATTGATTTCCTATATTGGCAGTAAACTATTGAACAGTTTTTTAAAGGATCTGTCCACCCCTCTTACAAAAATGGAGCATTGGGGCGGCGCATGGTCAGGGGTTGGGTATTTAAAGTGGATATTAGTAGGTGTGGATATTCCTGATGACAGCTCTTAGGGAGCGGAAATGCGTTGTGTGTATGTAAAAACTTTACACTTTTGGAAGTCCGTTGAGTGCAACCATGTGACTGCCTATTAACTATTTTTGGGGGCTGCACCTAGGCAAGATTAACAGTGGAGATGTGGAGTGCACTTATACTCAAGGAGGTTATATATATTGAGCATTGATACTATGTGATCTTATTGTTGCTTCAGAAATGACAAAATAATTCCCCCAAAACACGACATTATTTTTGGCATCAAACAATGAAACAGTGGATATGCAGGTTAATTTTCCTGCCATTCTGCCAGAAGGTAATAACATTTTTTTAAAATTCCTGCTGCCTCATTAACATGAGATGCCTGATATCATTTTTAACAGGCCTGATCAACCAAGCAGATAATTCACATGGGATAATACTATCTGAGAGAAGTCAATCCATCATCAAAAGTAGACATTTTAGAAATATACAGGGTTATTCAATAAAAGTTCTTATCGTTTAAAATGATGTTAATTTTGCCCCAACCGATCAGATCTTATTAAAGCTAACATCTGATGGTGGTTGGGCAAAATTAGACCTTTTTAACTTGTTGAATCTCCCGTTAGATTTTAGTTCAATGTTCAGACTTTTAAAAAATTCCATTTGATTTTGAAAACCGCCAGTTCTAAATCGAAAACAATTTAGCTTAGAAACTAGGACTCATCTCTAGATCAATCAATTACTCTATTCCGTATCCCTTTTCCCTTGCGAAAGGTAAAGTTTGGTATGATGGGAGGCAAGATCACTTATGGTGGCCATAGACGCTACAATCCATTTGAACGATCCACAGGTCATACGATCGGATTGGCCAAAATATTTCAACTGGCCCATGGGGAAACTATTGGACTATCCCGATATCGTAGACCGGGATCTAAGCGTCTATGGCCACCATTATTCCCACCTCCAGTGAATAACAGAAGCTTGGGTTCCAGAGTAAAACTTACCTGCCAGTGCTCCACTACAGCTTCTCCCCAGGTGATTGGTGCACTGTCCCGATCACGCTCCTATCTTAGTTGCCCTCACTTTCTACTCATCAACAGGGTTCCTCTTCACTGCAGCATAACAGGGTTACATAGAATATTCAGTGATTCCTCTGTACATAAAAATACTTCCATAAGTACTGATTTTCTGTATGAGGCCCCTAAGTGTCCATTTTTAGTCTTGCCTTGACTTGGGGTGACTTAGCTGCTCAGTAGCATCTGAGCATGACTGAGCCAATGGAGTAAAATTATTGTTTGGAATGGTCCTTCTTGGAAAAAAGAAGGACCATTACATGACCTGAAATAGCAGCTTTCACTGACCGCAGCAAAATATACGAAAAAATCAATTCATTTTTTAAAAATAAAGAGGATGTAGAGAATACCTAGGTGTGTATGTGGAATCTTTATAATACGATTTAAAATAATGCTGCTTTATTTTTTCTACTAAACTTCCATTTACAACAGGGCACCGACCAGTTGATAGTATGAGTAAAAAATCACAACAAAAGGTGAAAAAAATCTTAGTAGAGAAATCAAAAAATTCCACTTCAAACTAGGTTTGAATTGGATTTTGGAAACTCAATTTCTTCTTCCTTGTTTGAGATGTAAAGAAGTTTACAAACTATTACAAAAAGCTGTTGTGAATCGTTGGATCATTTTTTACAAAGTCTTTCTCTAAAAATAACAAGTCCCGTAGTGGATTGGAATCATATGTCAGTACTTCACAATGAATCGTCTACTATACTACCGGGTGCATAGGAAGTTTACATTTTATGGATCCCAGCCAGTCTAAGCAGAAACCTAATTTTAGGGGGAGATTTTTATTTCAAGGTGAATACAAAATAATCAGTGTTTCTTGCTTCTGTATATTGAAATGTATGTCCTAAATTATTTATCTTGTAAGCAAGCTTTTTTTAGTAAGGAAAATATCTTCTGGATACCACGTAAAAGACCGTTAATGTATTTCTGAAAATAACATATCCCATTCTTTCATTTACTGGGATTACTGCACAAATCCAATTAGACATGCCATGCTGCAATGTATTTTCATTTGTGAATCTATACAAAATAGAGCGGCAATAATCCAGCTATGAAAAGGAACGTGTACATTGGGACTGGTGTAGTTTTATCCGTGTCTGTGGATAATCAGTAAAAATTACATCTGTGTCACACATTAAAGGAGATGTACAAAGACACTATCAGGGTTATTCAATAAAAGTTCTTATGTTAAATGGTGCTAATTTTGCACCAACCAATCAGATGTTAGCTTTCAAATGTTAAATAAGATCTGATTGGTTGGGGCAAAATTAGCACCATTTTTAACAATAAGAACTTTATTGAATCTCCATGAATATCTTCTGTTACAGTCTTAAAGGAAAAGTTCAATCACAGTCTAAATATTAGTCTACATGACACAGAGCATTACTTTATTATATTTGTAAGCAATATATACATGGACATTAAGCCCATTACAATAATGGACGCTAGAAGCCAGAGTGCCCCTTTAGTGTCCAAGGCCATAGCCCCCCTCCTCCATTGTCAAGGCCAGAGTTCCCTCTTAGGGTTCCCAAGGCCAGAGTCCCCCCTCTGTCCAAAAATTTAGAGTCTCCCTCTGTCCCAAATCCACCCCCCCTTCCCCAAATCCAGGGTCCCCCCCTCTGTCCCAGATCCAGGGTTCCCCTCCTCTGTCCCAAAACCAGGGTCACCCCTCTGTCCCAAGCAGCCTACCTGTGGTCTGTGGAATTGCTGTGTTCTGCCTCCATGTTGTTTCCTGTGTTTCTCCCTCTAGTGGTGAG
The DNA here is from genome assembly GCA_019447015.1 of Hymenochirus boettgeri. Lineage (NCBI taxonomy): Eukaryota > Metazoa > Chordata > Amphibia > Anura > Pipidae > Hymenochirus > Hymenochirus boettgeri. The sequence goes on along the minus strand of CM033476.1, from coordinate 70,796,560 downwards.
TCCATAGTAACTGCAGTGACACACAACGCCACACACACAGAATCACATAATTTGGGATTTTATATATATTGATTCCCAGGACAATGGAATGGTTGAAAGAGGATATGATTTTAATGTGTGATTGCTGTTTCTTTTCCTTCCCTACAGTAAATTCTTAGAAATAAAACTCCAAATATCAAGATGAAGATAATCTGCATTCAGTGCTGCTAGGGATTGCATTTATAACTCTGGAAGCAAGGCCGGGGCCCAGGTAAGGATGGGACATTTTATTACTTACCTCTGCTCTATAGGTCATGGAATCATTTACCTGGTGTTCTTGTCAGTTTTAACAATTCCCAAGTTGTCACATTTGTATAAATGATTGTGTTGTGTTAAGTGTGTTGTACTTCATGCAGTGTTAAAGTAAAACTAGGCTTTCCAAACAAGTTAGAGTATAATAAAAGGTGTGTAGCTGTCATAAGATATGCTGGTTGAAAGGTTATTGTAATGCTTCTGTGAAGCCCCTGTCCGATGGAAGCCCCAGCTAATTAATAGAACATTGCCACTATTAATGTCCATCCCTCAATGTTTAATTATTAGATGTGAGTAGCCATCAAACAATACTTCATCCCAGTCATAGCCGTTGGAATGTGCAATACTACAATGCAGGGAGTGACAAACCATATCTTTACAGGCAGCCCTTAGAAAATGGTGCAAGGCAAGGCAATGAAGGGAAGCTGTCATCCATGAAAACAGATCTTTATTTTAGTCAATTTAAAGCACAAGATTGCACCAAACAAGTTATAGGAGTGCACGTGTCCAGCACCCATGATCAGGTGCTGTGGATTCTGGACGACATACTGTACATACAGTATAGCCCTCTCCCTTTTGCAACAGCTGTCAAGAACTACTGGGGGACTTGCCTGTGACCTTGTATTACCTTCTTATACAATTTCTCTAATCGAGAGATGTAATTAGCAGATAGCTTTACCAAATTACCAGATAGCTTTACCAAATGACAACTGATAATTAGAATTTACAACCCTACTAAATGAAAAGTGTCGATTTTCTGTGGGCATTATCCAACAATGGCAAACATTTCGAGGGCATCATTATTTACATTTTGTGTGATTTTAGTAAAAAACGTTTTTTTAGCGAGAATACCCTTTAATCTGTAGCAGTGGCGGCCTACACTGGGGACACATGGGGCATGTGCCCCAGTTGACAGATGCAGTGCCCCCTTCCAAGTTCCAAAGCATACTGGCTTTCCATTGTGTTGATGCTCACAACCGATTTGCCAGTTTTGGGTGCTTTTCCCGTGTCCCGGCACTCCCTACTGTGTTCCGGCATTGTCCCTGTATATAACGTCCGGAGTGTAAGTCTCCATAAAGTTTTTAAAGACCGGAAATTCCTCTATACAAGAACCTGTCAGTGGCACTGCCCGGCCGGTAGAGTCTGTGAGGAACTGTGGAAAAATCCTGGGGCACAGGGCGGGAAAAAACCTCCGCGGCTCCTGTCTGTGTCTGGAGTTACTGAGAAGAAGTTCTCTGCACAGCGGGGTGGTAGGAAAGCAGGGCTGAAGAAACAGGGAGAGCGGGAGCATAAGGAAGTAGAGGTCAGTGCCTTGGATGTGGGAGATGCACTTATTGGACCCATTACAATCCTGATTGTAACGGGTCCAATAAGTATTAGCATGGAGGTATTTAGTTAATGGGTGTAGAGACGAGACTTTCTAGGAGTTTTGATGCAAACGGTTAAAAAGGGAGAAAGGGGGGTAGTTTGACAGCAGGTAGGGTCCGGAGAGGGTTTTTTAAGAAGAGGTTGACACGCGATGTTTAAAGGAGCAGGAGGAAAATCCCAAGGGTCAGGGAGGAATAAAAATGTGAGAAAGGAGGGGGGAAGGATTTTAGCGGCAGTGTCTGAGTAGAAGGAGGGCATGGGATCAAGGGTACACATTGGAAGCGGCAAGGACATATGAGTTCAAGACTTCAGACTGGGTGTCGAGGGTGAAAGATTCCAGGACTGCAGGCGGTGGGGCAGGCAAAAGAAGGCGAGAGTTGTTTTAAGGTGTAGGAGTAAGGGTACGGATATCATCTATTATTTCAAGTAGTCTGCAAATCCTGAGGAGCATTAATGGAATGAAGAGTGTCCGAGAGGCGGGCTGCAAGAGATCGGTAAATAGGGAAAATAGACCATTGGGTTATTTTATTAATGTTTATAAGCGTGTAAAGTAGGAGTGTTTTGCTGTGAAGGAGATGAATTAAGACACAAACACATGAGCTTGCAATGGTTAAAGTCCACTGACTGCGTGACTTTTCCATGCCGCTCAGCTGCATTAGCACAGCGGGTGTGTAGGAACTGGTATCTGAATTGAGCCAAGGACGGGATTAGCGGGGAGACTTTGTGAGTTTGTAGGGGGGCAAAGAGTCAATAGTAGCAGATAAGTAGAGTTATAAAAATGTATTAGTGAATCAGGGTTGGGATCAGACATGAGGGCATCGAGGCTAGAAATGGAGAGAGGATGAGAGAGCCGGAAGGTCTATTGCACATGTATCATCTTTCTACAGTTCTCCTTATGGCCCTACATCCCGTTTAGCATGGTCTGATATGTCCACGTAAGTAGGTACCCCATGAACATTTTCCAAGTCCAAAGATCTTGGAAATGAAAAGGGTTCAGAGAAGGGCAACTAAATTAAGACGGGACTGGGGGGATTGAATATGAAGACAGATTGGATAAGTTGAATAAGTCCAACTTGTTTGATGATTGCTCAAAATTAGTTTTTTTTAAACTATAGTTACCCTTAAGGTTCGTACACACGTGCGATCGCAGGGGGCTGCCCCGCGCCGCAAGATGGTACGAACGAACGTTTTGGTTGTTCGTTCGTACACACCGTGCGTGTGGGTCGGGACCCCAAACGCACGTGTGTTAACCTTAAGGCATGGCTGTAACAGGAATAGACAGGTAGGTCACAAGGTTACCAAAGCATGTAATAAACTGGTAAAAATAGCGGTTGGTGTTGTGGGCAAATAACTGACAAGTCACCCATTTCTTGTTTTAAGGGTGAACAGTTTATAACATTTATCATGTTTATATACCATTAAATGATCTTAGTTAATATGTGGTCACTTGCCATTATTTGACTTTGACATTTGCACATCTAACTCATTTTTACGGTGCGACTTGTAGCCTTTATTTATGGGGGAATGGCCTATGATGGGGAGTAACCTTTATGGTTGGTCATCTCCTCTTCTTACTTATCTGTAGTTTGGACTCCTCCCCCTAAAGCTTGGAGATCATAAAGAAATACTCATAGGTGTGTATGTGTCAAAAGTTTTTTGTTAAATTGCGAGTGAAGCAGATGCAAGCGAGCATTACGGTTGTTTTCAGCAGACACCAAAACTTTATACCGATCCAGGCTTTACACAGGTATGTTCACGCCAGTGGTAGTCAGTTGATGGTGTCCCACCTATAGACAACCCATATGCACTACATCACATTGAACGCAACACAGCAATATGTGGGGAAACCGGAGTGCCGGCGGAAACCCTTTGCAAGCACAGGGCAGAAACCAGAGACTCCTTGCAGAGTCCATGGGTGGAATCGAACGGGGACTTCAGGACTCATTGCTGCTAAGAATCTGTGTTACCAATCTGCCACTGTGCTGCCCAAGTATCTTAGTAAAAAAAATAAATAAGAATGTAAATGGTAACATATCACTAGCTATTGCATAAAGGGGTGGAGCTATGACTCATCACTGCCCAGTTTGTATGAAGAAGCACAAAGCCTAAAGCTGGCCATACACAGGCAGATATTAGATAGATTTGAGATAGCTAGTTTAAGGTCTGCCTACCTCATCTAAAGTACCCACAACACCAAATTGGACAAGCAGCGAGGTTTATTCTGGAGAGGTCCTATCAATAAAAGTTCTTATCATTAAAAATGATGCTAATTTTGCCCCAACAAATCAGATGTTAGCTTTCAAATGTTAAATAAGATCTGATTGGTTAGCACCATTTTAAACGATAAGAACTTTTATTGAATCGTCCTGTTTGTATTTTATTAAGTACAGCCCTGCGTACCCAAGTGGCGCTTTATAATAAATTATACATACAATAAAACCACCTTCATGGAAAAAAAATATGGGAAAGGGAGGCCAAGACAATAGGAATCAAAGTCTGAAATTCCATTAATTCAAGACAATGCAGGGAACTTTAAAAGAAGCTTTTGATCTATATTTAGACTGTAAAACATATAAATGTTATTATTAGATTTAATATCTGTTCATTACCTGTAAATAAAATGCCATTTACTGTATAATCTTACATAGATTCCACTCTGTTTAAACATATTATCATTCACTTTTCCTCCCATAGTCCTCTGCAGCAAGGAACCCTTTTGCCTTGCATTTACATAGATTAGAATGGAAAACAATATATACAGCATATTGCAGTCCAGGTCTGCGAAAGTGGGAACCCCATGAACTTTACTTACGTTTTGCCAAAAGTATCATTCATGAGTTATGTAAATCCTGTTGACAGAACTGACAAACTTTATACTTTAAAGAATAATATAACGTTGAGGCACCATTTCTAGAATGATAATATGTTTAAACAGAGTGGAATCTATGTAAGATTATACAGTAAATGGCATTTTATTACAGGTAATGAACAGATATTAAATCTAATAATAACATTTATATGTTTTACAGTCTAATATAGATCAAAAGCTTCTTTTAAAGTTCCCTGCATTGTCTTGAATTAATGGAATTCAGACTTTGATTCCTATTGTCTTGGCCTCCCTTTCCCATATTTTTTTCCATGAAGTGGTTTTATTTGTATGTATAATTTATATAAAGCGCCACTTGGGTACGCAGGCTGTACTTAATAAAATACAAACAGGACGATTCAATAAAAGTTCTTATCGTTTAAAATGGTGCTAACCAATCAGATCTTATTTAACATTTGGAAGCTAACATCTGATTTGTTGGGCAAAATTAGCATCATTTTTAATGATAAGAACTTTTATTGAATAACCCTGAAGTATACAAACAAGGGGATAAGTGAAAGCCATTAACAGATAATAAAAATTAACTGAAATAGATTTCATACATCGGTTAAGAAAGTATATATATAGATTTGTAATAAATTGATATAAGTGCAATAACATATACATACATACAACATGCCTCACAACATTATGAATGAGATCCTGGCCCGAAGAGCTTACACTAAGTAATTGCGCCATCTGGTGAGAGCTTATCTAACTCAGGACTTATATGTAATACCGTATAACTCGAGTATACCGAGTTTTTCAGGCTGAAAAATCAGCCTGAAAACTTGGACTCGGTTTATACTCGAGTCAGTAGCTTACCTGAGCATTCCGGCAGCTGCACGATCTTTCTGTGTACTGGCGCGCCGGCCTGACGTCACTGCCCGGCGCCAAGCCCGGCACCGGGCAGTGACGTCAGCCGGTGCGCCAGTACTGGAATGACGTGCGGCTGCCGGAATGCTCAGGATACCGCTAAGGATACCGTACCTGCCAGAAAACCCTTGGATGGAGGAAGCCCTTGGATGGAGGAAGCCCTTGGATAGAGGAGAGCCCACAGGGAGAAGAGCCCACAGGTACAAACTGAACTGGGTGGGAGGGTGAGGGGGGCATTCAAGATGTTTGGGAACTACAACTCCCAGCATGCTTTATTAGCTGGGAGTTTAGTTTTCCAAACATCTTGAATGCCAAGTGAGGGTGGCATTCAAGATGTTTGGAACACTACAACTCCAGCATGCTTTATTAGCTGGAGTAGTAGTTTCAAAACATCTTGATGCCAAGTTTCTACCCTCGGTTTATACTCGAGTCAACAACTTTTATTAGGATTTTTAGGTGAAATTGGGTACCTCGGTTTATACGGGTCGGTTTATACTCGAGTATATGCGGTACTTACAGTAATTACCTTCAGTGAGAGAGATTTTTTTTAACAAAGATTTACTTTTGTGGCAGGATTTCCATTTTGACAAAAATGAGCACATTTTGTCAAACATTTCGACAGCAAAAAGTTTGTCCACAAAATCAGTAATTTTATCAAGAAACCATTTTTATAAAAAATTTAAAGCCATCTGTTTAGTGAGGGTTTGGGATCTTAGATACACAAATACTCATTATATTGAAAGATCTCTAATTGTTTCTTTTACTCAATTTCAAAATAAGGAAAACATCTTTGATAGAGTTTTGTAGAACAAGGCATATTTATGGTTTCCTAGGAAAGTGAAAACAAGTAGTACTGGTGTAATGTTTACATTCCTTAGCCCTGAAATCTAGATTTTTAATCTCCCATGGCCTTTAACCTTATGACCTTAGAATATCTCAGGTGTGAGTACTATGCACAGCTCAGCACTAACATCTAGTATACAGTACTTGTATTCTTTGTTTTGGACAGATCTTCTCTCTATTGATTGATTCTATTGATCAATTAACTCTACTTATTGAGAAGTCTTCCTGGAATACAAGCATAGCTGTCATAATTACCATTGCATTATATTTTTTACATTTTATGAATAATAATATGTTCTCCCCGTGCTGTGTGGGTTTTCTCCGGGCACTCCGGTTTCAGTGTATATTACTTACGCCTTCACTGCACGGGTATAACTACCAGGGGAGCAGTGAAGCAACCTCAGGGGTGCCTGGGAGCCAGGGAGCCAAGGGGGCATCATCTTTTCTATGACAGATTTAGCCTTTTCCCTGAAAACCCACTGTGGATGAAGCACGAATTGGAGCCCCATCAAAGTTTTGATGAGGGGCTCAGTGATTTCTCTACTAATGCCACTGCTTCACTGTGTTCTTTAAACATAACTGTGGTCACAATACAAGTGTCCTTGATAAGATCTCATACTTTTTAAACAGCCTAGAATGGCGTCTATCCAGATCCTAGTTCTATAGATCCAGTTCTATGCTTGTAAAGTTACACTTCCTAGACTGCCCTGTCTTTCAGAGTTTCTATGACAGGCACTGGAGAGCTATGTAAAAAAACCACCCAACAAAATTTTTAAAATATTAAGTTGGCAAGCTTTAAAAATGATTAAGTTACTCTCAGGGGAGGGGGTGGGGGATGCTTGCAGAAACACCGCCCTTTATACCGCTGGATAGACTGCAGCTAGTAGAATGGTCCGAGTAATTTTAAAGGTAGAAGTGTGGTCTTTTAATAAGGGCACTTGTATGGAACCACAGTTCATCTTTAACGTATAAATATCCTGTATATTTGCCTTAACATTGTATTGGGGAAACCAATCACAACGTCTTAAATGTATAATGACAGAATATCTATGTTCCTTCTTACAGTTCCAGTTATAGTATTTTTTTTATTCTTTCTGGGTTCTGCAGTATAATTGCAGTCAAGATATGATTTCCATACAGTTTTTAAGCAAACACAAACAAAACAGAAATTTCCAACCAACCAACCAGTAGAGATATCCAAACCTGGACCAGTGTTCAGAAGTGGATTTCACGATTTACATATTTTGGATTTTTTCCGAACTCAGAACAATAAGAATTAAAATCTAAAATTTACTATATCTCTCGAAATTTTTAAATTACAATTCGAACATTTTCGGAATTTGTAGAAATACTATGCGGAAAGCCAAAAAAGAAAGTGCATAAGTTTCAGGTAATGAACAGTTTTTTTTTTTTTAAGAATTTGCCCATTGATACGTTTCCCCAGACCATTTCCCCAGGTCCCTGACCCATTTACAGTAAGTTACCATTGTCATTTATACCTTAAAGGGTAACTGTGGTCTCCAAACAGTTAGATTAAATGAAAGCCTGCAGTATTTCCTTTACACTGAGCCAACAATCACATCTCTGGCTTTACCCTGTGAAAATGTATAGAGGTGAATGTTAAAACTTTCCTGCTTCCAGTAAGTTGAGTGACATCACCTGACCTCGCCGGCCCTTTTCCCCCGGTGGAGAAGCATGCTCAGTTAAGACTTATTGCTGGGGAAATCAGAAGTACCTGGGGAAAAATTGACAGTGAGAAGGGGACCTATTAATGCAGGCAGAGGCTGGTCACATGACTACAAGCTGGTCACATGGCTAAAACAGAAAGAGTTCAACCAGGAAGTTTACATTGCTGAACTTTTGCAGCAAAACTTCTCACACAATTTTATCTAGGGATGTCATTTGAGTTTTATTTTGAAGGTGTGATGGAAGGATTTTTATACATTCTTACTAGTTTGGAAGAATTGGAGACCACCGTTACCCTTTAAATTTAGGTGGATTTTTTTTAACTCCAATTGACTTTAATGGGTCGGCTCTTTTTGGGTGGATTTTCAAATTTTCCCGATTTTTTTTTCAAAATCTGTGAATCTGTAAGCGGAAGGGATTACAGTTGTTCAGCCATTCTACCTACGGGGGGCCTAAACCATAGGCTTCAAATGGTCAATTTTTCTATGGTGGGTCTTGACAGACCTACTCTGGCCCTGTTTGTAACATTTATCGAAGACTTTTTAGTTTGAAAAGGATGTTCTGACTATTAACATTTAAAGGATTAGACCATTGAAAGGATTTTTAATTTGTAAAGTTAATATCTTTCCTTCCTCAGTAGTTTTCGATAATTTTGGAATGGTTTAAGTTGATGGAACTCTTCCTTTTGACTTGTTTCCTAATATAATAACATTTTATCTAATGTCAAAAAGTATTCTCAATCACATGTCTCTTGTTGTCATAATGTTTTGTAGTGATTCTTATTTTCCTTTTGGCAAAAGATCAAAATCTATCAATAGTTCAACCAGATACTGAATAAAACAGACAGTTAATCTACAGTCACCTCTGCCTCCTTATTTAACTTATTGATGATCAAAATTTCAATGTTAATCAACAAATAAACACATAGTTAATCACATTTTAACACGCCAAAGATTACTTTAGGCAATTCCAGTATAATAGATTTTTTGGCTCTGAAAGCTGGGAATGCATCCAGATCTTGCTCTGGGAATCCAAATTTTATAAACATTTCCTTGTTCTTAGACTCATTGCACCCTTTCTAGGAACCTTTAAAGGAAAATGAAAGTCAAATAAAAGTAGTAAAAAAACAAAATAAAAGTTCTGGTGATTCCCATGTAAGATGGACCCTAACGGCTATATTTTTACCCTTAGATTTACTATCAGTTTCCTATAATTGATTGTGTTAAGCTGGGTACACACTCACAGATCATTGAATGACAGACAGGATCTGCAAGATTCTTTCTGCCATCTGTCAAGTTCTGCATACACACAGTCCCGAGCGTCTCCCTATGAATATCATAGGGAGAACGCTCGGGACTGTGTGTTTCCATCGGCCGCGCTAGACTCCTCTATAGGGAGTCTAGCACGGCCGATGGAAATTTTCGGCCTGTTCCCACGACGGCGTTCGGCCGACCCGACGGCCGACGGTATCGGGGCTTTATCGTTACTGTGTGTACCCAGCTTTAGTGGTTTTGTTCTCCCCCCCCTTTTCCCCACTCCTCTGCTTCTAGCAGTACCTTCTCATGACCAAATCTTATTTGGCACCAGTCCCATAGACTTACCATCATCAGCAACAAAACCTTGGGAAACAGGAAGAGAAAGGGAAGTCCACCCCAAAACAAAAATTTGTATATAGCTTTTCACCCCCCCCACCACCTAAACCTTGCATGGGTTAAAGTTCCATATGAGGCTTCTCAGTATATTTATAGCCTATTGTTACCTTGGCTCTCTGCTGTGCTGCTGTTCTAAAATAGCATCAAACACTCGAAAATCGTCTCCGATCGTTTTCATTTCATCATCATTTTCAAATGTTGGAGCTATTTTCACAATTTTCTAAAATAGCTCCGTACATTCGAAAATTATCGAAAATTCACTTTGGTTTCGGATTTTCACAAGATCCGGAATCCAAAAAGGAACGAAACTTGTGAGTATTATATCATACTATATAATAATTTGTACAAAACAGTCCCTAACGGGTCATGCGTATGTATGTATAATTTTATTTATATGCACCACTTGGTGCAGTGCTGTACATTATAAAATACAGAGTTACATACAGGGGGATAAGTGCAAACCATTATACAGATAAATTAAATTTACATGAATTAAGTTCAAAGGTAACAATACATATATATATAATAAGTGTAGTGGTGCATGACATATTAGGAAAGAATCCCTGCCCCAAGAGCTTACATCTAGGTTTATGAATTTACACCATAGTTAACATGTTTCCTCCCCCGTCATCATAACATAGTTCAATAGTGGGTCATTTCCTTAGGCTGGGTACACATTGGACTTATTTGTCCAACTGATCGTGTCGTTGCAAGCGATCGCTCAGCTGGGACAGACTGTCTGTGACGCGGTTATGGAACCGCATAGGGAACCGCACAATCGCCTGATTACCAAAGGACCCAATCGCCCATTACGGTGACTGACCTTGTCATGGCTGGCCGCCCCACACCTAGTCTTATATCCATAACTCCACCCATCCATTACAAAGTACACATTCCGATAATACCCTCTTAGAACCTCACACAAGCTTCTAGGTATAAAAGAATGACGCACTATTGCCTTCTGATGACGGTGTCTATTATGTCCAATTGCCATCACTTTTTCTTTCCTCGCTGTACAGCAATAGACTTGAAACCTTCTTAGGCAGAATTAATGTTCGGATTCCTAACACCAATGAAAACGACGAGAACATATTACCAGAATAATTACGTGTTAAACGTTTTGTATTTACGGCTGCAGATGTAGACTATATGATGCATGTACAGGCTTTTTATATAGATGAGTCTTTACATATGTCTTGTGTTTTGTTGCTATACGAAGCAGGTTCTAGATCGCTAAGGAAAGAGAAAAAACTTGTGGTAAGAAGTTTACAAGGTTCTCTGTCCCAGAATTCTACCACACAGACATGACTTGAATACCTGCATTCAAGACGTCTTCTGGGACAGAACCAGGTCTCCAGAAGGAACATTCCAATTCTGACGAACAATTGCCTTTCTACCCAAAAGGGACTTCTTGGCTATTTTATACAGCGCAATAAAATCCGAGTTCAGTCAAATCCGTTCGGTTAGTATTGTATGAAAAAAAGCCTCTGTAGGTAAAAACACCTGAACAAACATATGGGCTTGTGCCTTTCTCCACCAGTCGTAAGTAGGACTTTGTGTCGTATCCTGGTTGGTCTCCAACTTATGCGTATGGAGATAGAATGGATAGTAGATGCAGACTGTAAGGAAAAACGAAATAAGGGCACAAACTGGCCCAAACTTATAAAAGAGAGAGATCATTTCAAGAGTTGGAGATACTTCACCACTTCCCATTTTGTAACTTTTAACAGACTGTTAGAAAATGGCCCTGATTGCAGGGGACCCCCTTGATGGGTAATAACAGGAGGTAGGAAGGTTACAGTCGCATACCTACCGGGAAATTACTTCTTAGATTCGATCACTGTGCATTTTTTTGAATGGGGGTTGGGACGAGCAGTATAGATTTGCCATTAAAAATAAAATATAATATATATTTTAGGACGAATGATGTGAAGGCTGGTTCATAGAAGAGGCAGATGTGTGTTAGCATTAATTGTAGCATCTATAGAGGGGAAAACTGACGCTTAAAAAGCCAAGCGAATCGTCCGGACATTGTGGCCGGCACAGGCAAAGAGACGGAGTGTACGGAACGCTGAGCGTGGAGATGGTGGGAATGTTACTGACACTTTAAGGAATGTCTGTTCTATTAACACCACAAAGGCCTAATTCTTTGTGGCCTGAATTGCCACAAAGGAAATGTCAATGTTTGCTGTGAGCGAACAACTTGTATCTAGTGCTCCTAAAATTAGTGACACTAAAATAAAACATCATCTTAAATCCCTTTAATTACAATGCAAGTATTATTAATGGGTTTGTGTACCAAAAGGTGCAAAAGTGTCTCTGCACTTAATCTGTGCCAACCAATCAGATGTTAGCTTTTCAATGATCTACTACAATTAGAAAACATTTGATAATCTGATGGATGCTGCAGATTAATAGCAGTGACAAACTTTTGCACCTCTTGGTACATAACCCCAATTAAAAGAAAATTGAAGGCAAAGTTCTAAAGGAGAACTAAACTGTGTGAAATTTTTTTTCAAAAACAAAAGAAAGTTCCTGGAGCAGGGATGTAGGATTGGTACTTTCTACCTCCCAATATCATATCTAAAGGGAGACAGCACTATCTTTAAGGCAGGAAGGCCCAGATCACTATCTGGCAGGTGAAATCTAATGTGCTGTGGCTTTTCAACAAAACAATATTGACCCTGGTTCTTTCTTTCTTTTTAAACAGTTCATTTTTACAGTAGTTTTCCTTAAAGTAAACACTTTGTGTAGGGATTTGAACTTTTATAGTTATAGTCTCCTTATGTATTACCTAAAATGGTAATCACCATTTCTACTTTTCCTCCCATAGTCCTCTGCAGCAAGGAACCCCTTGCCTTGCATTTACATAGATTAGAATGGAAAACAATATATACAGCATATTGCAGTCCAGGTCTGCAGAAAGTGGGAACCCCATGAACTTTACTTACGTTTTGCCAAAAGTATCATTCATGAGTTATGTAAATCCTGTTGACAGAACTGACAAACTTTATACTTTAAAGAATAATATAACGTTGAGGCACCATTTCTAGAATGAAGAAATGGTGATTACCATTTTAAGGTAATACATAAGGAGACTATAACTATAAAAGTTCAAATCCCTACAACAAAGTGTTTACTTTAAGGAAAACTACTGTAAAAATGAACTGTTTAAAAATGAAAAGAACCAGGGTCAATATTGTTTTGTTGAAAAGCCACAGCACATATAGATTTCACCTGCCAGATAGTGATCTGGGCCTTCCTGCCTTAAAGATAGTGCTGTCTCTCCTTATAGATATGATATTGGGAGGTAGAAAGTACCAATCCTACATCCCTGCTCCAGGAACTTTTCTTTTGTTTTTGAAAAAAAAATTTCACACAGTTTAGTTCTCCTTTAAGAACTTTGCCTTCAATTTTCTTTTAATTGGGGTTATGTACCAAGAGGTGCAAAAGTTTGTCACTGCTATTAATCTGCAGCATCCAATCAGATTATCAAATGTTTTCTAATTGTAGTAGATCATTGAAAAGCTAACATCTGATTGGTTGGCACAGATTAAGTGCAGAGACAAACTTTTGCACCTTTTGGTACACAAACCCATTAATAATACTTGCATTGTAATTAAAGGGATTTAAGATGATGTTTTATTTTAGTGTCACTAATTTTAGGAGCACTAGATACAAGTTGTTCGCTCACAGCAAACATTGACATTTCCTTTGTAGGCAATTTCAGGCCACGAAAGAATTAGGCCTTTGTGGTGTTAATAGAACAGACATTCCTTTAAAGTGTCAAGTAACATTCCCACCATCTCCATAGCTCAGCAGTTCTTGACTTCCATCCTTAACTGGGTCCCTGGTTTATTACAGCCTGACAGATTACGTCCATAGGAAATTCATAGGTTTTACAGAACCATTGCATTGTGTTTAACAGGCAGCCGATTAAGTACATGGGAAGTAAATGACTGGAACCCATTGAGCTCGCCAAGAGTTCGCTGGCTGTTGATCCAATTAAATATAATTGGGTTTAAAATGGTGTATCTATCTATCTATCTATCTATCTATCTATCTATCTATCTATCTATCTATCTATCTATGTATCTATCTATCTATCTATCTATCTATCTATCTGTCTATCTGTCTATCTATCTATCACTGCTATCTATCTATCTATCTATCTATCTATCTATCTATCTATCTATCTATCTATCTATCTATCTATCTATCTATCTATCTATCTATCTATCTATCTAATTAACAAACAGTGTGCACTCTCCCTTCAAGTAGTATTATGCCCAGGTGCTACTGCAGATCCTCTAAATATCCAACCATAGTAACATGTAGAGCACTCTCAGGACTTGTTGAAAAAATCTTTAACTTTTATTCCATAAGCAGCAAACAGATAGCGACGTTTCGGTCTTCGATCTAGCTATTTAGCTATCTATCTATCACTGCTATCTCTCTCTCTCTCTCACACTGTAAGGTATGTAATAGCTGTTTTGTACACCTTACATTATACTGACATAGATTATTGGTGTTTTTTTAATGTGCCCCATTTGTTAGCCTTCGTGCCCATGTTGTGCCCCTGGAAAATTCTGGAGCTGGAGCAGCCACTGATCTGTAGCATGTAAAATGAACTTGATTGTGCCTGGCTTGAATATTTTATTTGTACACTTTTACTCTTTAACTCTAGCATTAGAATATTTTTGTAGTCCAGACTACAGGCCAGTGAGCCAATCGTTTTATTGAATTTGCCATTTCCACCTCCCTGCTCATTAGCTTCTATCAGTGGTTTCTAGTCCTGTTACCTATTGAGGTCGGCTCCTTGTATTTCCCCTGTAAATTGCAAATATAGTAGAATAGACATGTTTTTGCCAACATTCACACTTCTTAATACTATTTAAAGGGCATGTCCACCCCCAAAACTATAATCCCCCCCACTACTGGCCCCATTGTGTAGTGTAGTTTAATCTTGGCATGCGTACTGCAGCCCTTCTCCCCCTCACTCTCCCTCCCTCTCAGGATTCCCTCCCCCTAGTGTAAATCCCTTTAGCTATATGATCCCCCTGTCCCCCGAGCCCCATTCTTAGAAAGTGCCCCAAAATTTACTTACCTTCCCTTTCCCGCCGCAATGAACTCCGGCAGCCGCGTCCGTGATTGGCTGCTGCTCAGCCGATCACAGACGCGACTGCGGTCCCGCCCCTCTGCTTGCATTTCTCGCAAGCAGAGGGCGGCAGCGCGGCGGAGGAAAGAGGGGAGTAAGTAAAGTTTGGGCACTTTCTAAGAATAATAATGAGCTGTTGGGGCTGGGGGGACAGGGGGAATCCTATATGAAAAAATGGTTTTAAGGGTGGACATACCCTTTAAGTTTGTGGCTGTGGCTTTCTATTAAGTTTTTGTTTTTATGGAATAAATGTAACTATTTCAATGCTTAGTGTTATGGTATAAACAAGAGCAAATAAACCTTACAGCGGTTAAATAGCATCCAAATTATAAAGCACCATCCAACACTGCCAGAATTGTATAACTGCTTTAGGCCTGGTACACATGAAGAGATATTTTGGCCAAGTCGACCATCCAATGCAATATTTCAATTATACCTGTTGGTGCTGTATTCAATGATCCTTGTGATTAGTCAGGGTTAAATGCCAGCAGATTATTGCTGTAAGGTTGATCAAGTGTAAGGGAACGTCACAGCTTAGACAGAACCAGCTTTACACATTTGCAGGGAGATTCAATAAAAGTTCTTATCGTTTAAAATGGTGCTAATTTTGCACCAACCAATCAGATCTTATTTAACATTTGAAAGCTAACATCTGATGCAACTGAAATACTGACTTCCTGTTTGCAGGACCCCTAGTAGAGACCATTATGGTCTTGCCCTTGACCCAGTCCCTGGGTTGACTCAGTTGCTCAGTAGAGATCTGAGTATGTTTGACCCACCCAACAGCCAATCATTAGACATTACTGTTAGGAACATTCCAAGGAAGTGGTGCATCCTGGGAAGAAGAAGAAGGACGGTTAGAACCTGAAATGGCAGCTCACTAATGTCAACAGCAGGGAACAGCAAAGGGTATGAAATCAACTGATTTTTCAAAATGGGAGAGAATATGTAGAATAACTAAGAAGGCATTACACAAACTAACAATTTAACAAATATTGATCATTTCCACTGAACTGTATTGCGACCCTATGGTTTATTGGGGTTCCTGGTTTTATAGGGAAAAGTTATATGGGGTACTGTATGTATGTATGTATGTATGTATTTTGGTATTTACTTCATTAAAGTTAGTGACAGTTGCTCTCTGATGGGAAAAACATCCAATTTTCCTATAATGGTAAATCAGGAAAGAAATTAAAAAGTTCTAACTCTGTTAAAAGAAAATGACCTACACAAGCAACATTAAGGGTGGTCTCTGAATGTCAATGGCTCTGCCAAATAATACACAAGGACAGAGATTACCCTGTGTTGATTGATAGGATTTTATGTACTCAAAAAGCCCTGAGACACTCAAGAAAAGGGTTTGTGGTCCCTTAACAGTGAGCAGTGTTAAGAAAAAGAGAACATCGTTGTTTTGCTTCCTGGACACACCACCTACAAGGAAACTTTATTAAGTCAAAGTTGGGGACCTGAAGACACCATTAAAAATTTTTTTTCCAGATGTGGTTAAAAAAACGATATTTATAATGTGGTAAAATGTCCATGACTCTTAGCTTAATAAGTAGAAAGATTTCAGTACGGAGAGGAAAGTATTCACGCTGAGGAAATACACAGTCATTTTTTCATGGTTGCAGCTGAACATCTAGGGGACCTGTCTTGGTGCACGTCTCTTTATTTGCACTAAAGAAGCAAAATTATTAAGCAGTCAACATTAACATAGCATTGGTCAGAGGGAGAAAAAAGCAAATACATCTAATACCACATAAATATACAACATAAACCAAAGTTAAAGTTATAAACTAACTATTATTGAGCAACCCGGTAAATTGTTTAAAGGGCAAGTCCAGCCCCAAAATGAAAACTTACATACAGGTAAATTGCCCCCCAAAACCCTAAACGGTAATAGTTTGAAACCTGAAATATATAAGTCTAACCAGAAATCCTGCACAATGTCCTGTTTCCTATTTCTGCTTCCTGGTCCTTCCAGTTAGCAATTGTCAGTTATGGATTTGACAGTTGAGATCACAGCCAATGACTGAATGTTAATCCCCTGTCTGCCTCTTCTGAGCATGCCCAGGGTCAGTACAGGCTCAGTACAGGTTTCTAAATGGCTCAGTTTCCATGAGGCATCCAGAAGCATAGCAGGCATACAGTAATGAATTCATAGGACAAACTATGATATATCAACATATTTTAAAGAGGCCATTCTTTCTAAAAGATGTTCTTATGAGGGTGGAGTTGTCCTTTAATGTCAAACAAGCCAAATCCATCAGAAGCTTAAGCATATACCCATGGTAAGTAGGGGGTAGTAATGTTACCATTTTGTATTTTGGATTATGTCCTTTTGTTCTGTTATGCTGCTTTTGTTTTGATTTGAATCTGGTTTGTATTTCTAGCAACATTCACTAAGCAGTCAGGGAAAATGTCTAGGGACCAACTCCTAAGTGAGCTCCCGAACCTTAGGCTTTGGATTTACTAGGGTTTTTGGGGCCCCCTGACATCGTGTTTTGCTCAGGGACTCCTAGACAAAACATGGTGTCATGTGCCAAACAATTGTTGATTTTTCTAACTTTTTTTCATATTTGTCCTGTGAATATATAATGTGGTATATAGTATATCACATATATACTGTAATCTTTATGTTTCTTATTTTCTTTTACAGCACAAAAATGTAAATCTGGTCCCATGGATCTGGTCTTTATAATAGATAGCTCAAGAAGTGTCAGACCATTTGAGTTTGAAACTATGAGAAAGTTCATGATTGACATAATCAAGTCACTTGAAGTCAGCCTTACTACTACCAGAATTGGGGTGGTTCAGTATTCTAGCCAAGTCCAAAATGTGTTCTCTCTTAAAACTTTCTCCAACAAGGCAGATATGGAAAAGGCCATAAATGATATCATTCCTTTGGCCCAAGGAACAATGACTGGTCTCGCCATACAATATGCCATGAATGTTGCCTTCACTGAAGAAGAAGGAGCACGACCCTTGTCAAAAAATATCCCAAGAGTCGCAATTATTGTAACTGATGGGAGACCACAGGATCGTGTTACAGAAGTAGCGGTTCAGGCACGTGAAGCTGGCATTGAGATCTATGCTGTTGGCGTTCAGAGAGCAGATGTATCTTCTCTAAAAGCGATGGCTTCACATCCTCTTGATGATCATGTCTTTCATGTTGAATCATTTGATCTTATTCATCAATTGTCTCTACAGTTCCAAGATAAACTATCATGTGAGTATAAGAGGCTTCAAACAGATTCGAATAATCTGTAAATTATAAACAATTTCTTATTTAACTTCCCAATAAAGTCATATATTTAGAATGGCTATTTTAAATATGTTAGTGTTTATCTAGATAATACCTTTATCCCTAGAGATAGTTTATCTCTAGATGAACCAAGTTGGGGATCAATCGAACATGGGATTGAAGATTGATTTTGTCTTTGCTCACAAAGCTAGAAATACACGTCCAAATGTTCATCCGATTGGATTTCCAATCGAGTGCAACGATCGGAAATCTAATCAAAAGAACTGCTCCAGAGAGATGGTGACTGAAGATAGTGTCTGCGGAAAAATTTCCTCCTGGCCTGATCTTCATTTTTCCAATAAACCGTTGTTGTCGAGCGGTCGATCAGAAAAACAAAAGATAGCTTTTGATAGCTGGAGCGATCTGATTTGACCAGGTGTATGGGGGCATAACTGTTCTCACAAAGTCACCTTTGGCTCTCTGCTCCTCCTCTCTTCCACTGTCAATGACAGTCCGCAGTACAGTCAATGGGAAGACGTGCCTCCTTGCAGAGCGTGTCTTCCAATTGGCTGCATCGCGATCTGTCACAGTGGAAAAGAGGAGGGACAAAGCGGATTGCTGAGGGAGACTTTCAGTAAGTATTTCAGGAGTTAGGTAAAGTACCTCGGTCCTCACCCTGGGTACTATGCCGCTTTTGAAGTAGAGGAGGGAGGGGTAAGCAAGAAAAGTTGTATTTTAATAACATTTTTCTATAAATTAAACCCCAATGTATTTTAGGTATTGACATGTGCACTGAAATGGATCATGGGTGTCAACATAAATGTGTCAACGTCCCCAGCTCCTATTACTGTGAATGTAACCAGGGGTATAAACTCAATGCAGATAAGAAGACATGTTCTCGTAAGTATAAATTTATAGTTCTTCTGTTTTACTTTTAAATTCTGTGGATGTTAATGAGTGTTAGTAGTAAAATAGTTACTTTAAATATGTGCACATGATTATTAAAGGCATATTTCACCCCCCACACACAAAATTTCACACCAGACCAAAGGATCCTCCAAAAATCTCGAGACCATGATACTTACCTGGGTCCTGGTGGTCTGTTAAAGGAGATCTTCATTGAAGCCTCCTTGATCCTAAATGTTTCCACCTCCTCTCCTGGGTAACAGCCATTAGTCATGGCTGATGGCTGTTGCGTCCAATAGTTCGGGCTGCTTCCCAAGCCACCTCTTCTGAGGATGAGAAGACATTCAGGGACAGCAACAATGAAGAATATTTCTTTCCAGTGACCGCACAGGGTTATGGAGGGTCTTTGATCTGGGGTGACATTTTGTGGAGGCGTTGAAATGCCCCTTTAAATGTGCATATGAGTACCATTTTCAAATCTTAATGTGAGAGTTCTCTTCCTGTAATTGGATATAGCTGTCTATGCCTTTAATAGTCATCAGCCTAGCAACCAATCATACATTTTATTTTAGTAGTAACATTTTACTAAAGGGAATGGCTGATTGGTTGTGAGGAATTACACAATGGCATTAATATTTGTTTGTGGCTTTTTATATTTTTTCCTATGTTTTTTGCTTTCATTTGTTTTCAATCCTTGTCGTAGCATGAAGACAAGAAACTGTTACAAAAAGAAGGGATAGGAAGATTAACATTGGCTAAATCCAGCGTTCCGTCGTTCATTGATTCTTTGATTATTTTCCAATTAAATTGTTTAGTTAGAAAAATGAATTCTCTGATTCATAGACAGGCACTTCATCTACAATGTCTGATTCTCTTTTAGTCCAGATCTTCCTCCTTTTACTCCATTTATATTTATATAATATAGTGCATTTTAAGTTTCTAAATAAACAATTAGACTGTAACCTACTTGGGGCCAGGAGGAAGGACTAGTAAACCTTACCTCCCAATATTGTTTCTATGAGAAGCACCAGCATGATGAAAACTGCTTCTGCTTACTTGGTTCTTCAGGATATTTAATAAAGGAAAGTCCAGAAGGCTAACCTGGCAGTTAAAAACTAAATGTGCTGGGTCTCCTCAACACGATGTTATTAGGAGGTAGGAATGATCAATCCTACTTCTCTTCCCCAAGTACTTTTCATATTTAAATAATTCATTTTTACAGTAAAGTTGTCTGATGAACTAAATTTCAGTGTGTTATAAACTTGACAATCATGTTTGAAATATAATCTATTTCTATCCCAGCAATAGACCTATGTGCTCAAGGAAATCATGGCTGTCAACATATCTGTGTCAGTTCTCCCGGATCGTATTCTTGTGCCTGCAGGGCAGGGTACAAACTCAACGAGGATAAAAAGACCTGCTCAGGTACTCAGTGTTCCCACCAGGATAGAGACCCAATGTGCCCTGCTAGAATCAATTCATTTCTGATTTCAAGTGAATATCACTGCACTGGTCTAAAAAACAGTTCTCCATATTAGTTACTTACATCAATGAATGAGTCCATGGTAAGGAAGTAAAAGAATTAAGGAGGGATTACATGAGCGATCTCTTAGTAAAGCAATCAGCAAGTAAAGGAGAAATACACAAGTAACTTAGATTAGATTAAGTAGGTTTAATCCTAGAATTATTCTCTAGAATATGAAATTAAATATTATTAATCTGAGTCGTTTTCTATCCCAGACCAAGTCAAATAAGAGTTAAACCCATTTGTTTTTCAGCAATAGACCTTTGTGCTCAAGGAAATCACGGCTGTGAGCAAATCTGTGTCAGTTCCCCCGGATCGTACACTTGTGCCTGCAGGGCAGGGTACAAACTCAATGAGGATAAAAAGACCTGCTCAGGTACACAGTGTTCCCACCAAGAAGATCTTATACTGCGACCCTTATAACAGGCAAACCTAGATTGTGTTTGTAATGCTGGATGAAACACAATGGGATCGGCCTTTTACCAGGCATTTGTGTGGCCGAAAAAATGAACTATCCCATGACCCTTTATGTTACTTTAATGTATGGAGCCAATAAAGTATTTTGGTACATTGTCTACCCAGATCTGTAGCCAATGACAGACTTTTTTCAACAATCTATATACTATCAGGGCGATGCTGCTTTAAGAGCATTGCTATCTGCCATTTTTCTATTTCAGCACTTTTAATGCCAAATTTCGGCATATAACATTGTTTGCAATGACTACACGGTTATCCACCGCAATTAAAGGCTATCGCCACTTGTTTTTGGAAGTTTTGTGAATCCAGTTCTATTGAAGAACGGGAGGTAAAGGAGCTGTGCCTTACCTTCTGTTCTTCAATAGAACACACAGGAGCCAGGAGAGAAGGTAAGAAACTTACACGCTCGCTCGCTCCCCCAGCGCTTGGTCTGACAGGTCCCGACGGACCTTGTCTTCTATGTGCTTAGATCGCGCATGCGCATAGAAGACAAGGTCCGTCGGGACCTGTCAGGCCCAAGGGGAGCGAGCGAGCGGGTAAGTTTCTTAACCTTCTCTCCTGGCTCCTGGGTTCCTATTGAAGACAGAAGGTAAGGCACAGCTCCTTTACCTCCCGTTCTTCAATAGAACTGGATTCACAAATGTTAAAAAAACGAGTGGAGATACCCTTTAAGGAGTTTAAGTCACGCTAACCGATATAACATTGTTAAGCGTGCCCATTGGTGCATCGCCCTGTGTATATCAATACAGTAAAATCAGGTAACAGCAATTAGTAAACTTCTAGGGCTGAAGATTATATATTATACATATTAAAACATTTCTAGCTAATTTCTAAGCAAGTTTATCTTTGAATATTTTGAACTTGCAAGTGAAAAATCCTTCATAATTGCTTGGATCTCTGCTCTGTGAGCAAACCACTGTTCCTTATAGGAATATTAGTAAGGGGAGCTCTAACATGCCTTATACTCTCCCTATCTTATTTAATTCCTTAGGGACGTCTGTTTACCAGGGGCCTACATTACACTGATGTAACTGGCTCTCTGGTTTTGCATTTAGCATATAGCTGGAAGGCTGTAAAAGCCCATCAGTAGGTGTAGTGTTTCCTAAGGCTCTTCCATGGAAATTATCCAGAAGTCTCTGTTTCTTATTTGTATATGAACAAACCTTGTAATAAGTTTTTGTTGTTTTCTACTTTTACACCGTCTATTATTAGTATAGTATAGTATAGTACAGAATAGTATAGTATAGTATAGTATAGTATAGTATAGTACAGAATAGTATAGTATAGTATTGTATAGTATAGTATAGTATAGTACAGAATAGTATAGTATAGTATTGTATAGTATAGTACAGTACAGTACAGTATAGTATAATATAGTATAAGTTAGTATACGTATACAGTAATAGTATAATATAGTATATATAGTACAGACAGTATAGTAAATGTAGTATAGTAAGAAGTACAGTACAATACGTATAGTATAATATAGTATAGTATAGTATAGTATAATATAGTATAGTACAGTACAGTACAGTATAGTATAGTATAGTATAGTATAATATAGTATACTATAGTACAGTACAGTACTCCATTAGAAGGTGTAGTGTTTCCTAAGGCTCTTCCATGGAAATTATCCAGAAGTCTCTGTTTCTTATTTGTATATGAACAAACCTTGTAATAAGTTTTTGTTGTTTTCTACTTTTACACCGTCTATTATTAGTATAGTATAGTATAGTATAGTACAGAATAGTATAGTATAGTATAGTAAGAAATAGTATAGTATAGTATGTATTGTATCGTATACGTCCAGTACAGTACGTACAGTATAATATAGTATAGTATATATAGTATATTTAGTATAGTATAGTTTAGTAGTACTAAGATTATATAAGTCTCTATAATTAGTATGTAGTTTGTTATTAGTTTTGGTTTTCAGTCCGTCAGTAGTGTTGTTTATAGTCAATAGTATAGTAGCTAAGTACAGTACAGTACGTACAGTATAATATAAGTATGTAATATATGTATAATATAGTACAGTACAGTACGTATAGTATATATAGTATAGTATAGTACAGTACAGTACAGTATAATAGTATATATAGTATAGTAACAGTACAGTAACAGTTACAGTATAAGATAATATAGTATATATTTAGTATAGTACAGTACAGTACAGTAATATAGTATAAGTATATAGTAATAGTATAGTATATAAAATAAGTACAGTACAGTACAGTATAGTATAGTATAATATAATATAGTAATAGTACAGTACAGTATAATATAGTAATAGTATATAAGTACGTATAGTAAATATAGTATATGTATAGTATATAAGTACAGTACAATACAGTAAATATCGTATAGCATAGTATAATATAGTATAATATAGTATAGTACAGTACAGTACAGTATAGTATAATATAGTATAGTAATAGTATGATATAGTATAGTATAGTACAGTACAGTACAGTATAGTATAATATAGTATAGTATAGTATAGTACAGTACAGTACAGTATAATATAGTATAGTATAATATAGTATAGTATAGTAAAATATAGTACAGTACAGTACAGTATAGTATAGTATAATATTATGTTGTGTTTTGTATAGTATAGTATGTACGTATATGTATAATTAGTTAGTATAGTATAGTATAGTACAGTATAGTACAGTATAATATAGTATAGCATAGTATAATATAGTATAGTACAGTACAGTACAGTATAGTATAATATAGTATAGTATAGTATAATATAGTATAGTATAGTACAGTACAGTACAGTATAATATAGTATAGTATAGTATAGTAATTAGTATAGTAATGTATTAAGTATGTATATATAGTATAGTATAATATAGTATAGTATAGTACAGTACAGTACAGTATAGTATAATATAGTATAGTATAGTATAGTATAGTATAGTACAATGACTTGTACAAGAATCTGTGGCAATTATGTACCCTGGAAAATCCCAATTAGCATATCACAGCCAGGTGTTAAGGGTGTGATTGGATAGTGGCTAAGAGGTGTTTATAGGAACGCCCAGAGTAAGGTGTTAAAACAGCATTTACATGGCAGACAGTTGTGTCGAACCCCCCACCTCTATTTGGCTTGGTTTCTTTATTTTCACATAAATGGCCTCCTTAACACCTCTCTTGAACCAGTCACGTTCCTTCGCCAGTATATTAACATTACAATCTTCAAAGGTATGTCCTTTATCCTTAAGATGCAGATACACGTCTGAGTCCTGACCCGAGGAATTGGCTCTTCGTGCTGGGCCATACGTTGATGCAGTTGCTGTTTGGTCTCCCCCACATACAAATCAGAGCATTCTTCACTGCCTGCCCCTCATATATGATGTCGCTTTTCTTGTGTTTAGGTATTGGGTCTTTCGGATGTACCAATTGCTGCCTCAGTGTGTTGTTCGGTTTAAAGCAGACAGGGATACGATGTTTTTTGAAAATTCTTCTTAATTTCTCGGAGACCCCTGCTACATATGGGATGACCATGTTCTTCCTCCTGTCTTGCTTTTCCCCTTCACTGTTGATATTTGTGTTCTTTTCTTTCCTTCTACTTCTTTTGACAAAGGCCCAGTCTGGATATCCACAAGTTTTAAGGGCTCCTCTGAGATGTTTAATTTCTTTAGCCTTCGCCTCTGTGCTAGTGGGGATGTTCTCGGCTCTGTGTTGCAGAGTTCTGATGACACCCAGCTTGTGATCTAAAGGGTGGTGGGAGTCAAACATCAAATACTGATCTGTGTGTGTTGGTTTTCTGTAAACCTCTACTTCCAGTTTACCATTTTCCTTAACTTCTACCAAGCAGTCCAAGAAAGCCAGTTTGTTGTTTTGTACCTCTTCCCTTGTGAATTTAATGTTTTGGTCTACCGCATTAATGTGTTCTGTGAAAGCTTGTACTTCCTTCTGGTGGATTTTAACCCAGGTGTCATCAACATATCTGAACCAGTGGCTGGGTGCTATACCCTTAAAGGTATTAAGCGCCTGTTTTTCTACCTCCTCCATGTAAAGGTTGGCCACAATGGGTGAAACTGGAGATCCCATAGCACATCCATGTTTTTGCTTATAGAACTTATCCCTGTATTTGAAATAGGTGGTATTCAGGCACAAGTCCAACAAGGAACACACCTGTTCTGGGTTGAGATCAGTTCTGCTGGTAAGAGTGCTGTCTTGGCCCAGCCGTTTTCTCACCATGTCAACAGCCTCCTTGGTGGGTATACAAGTGAAGGCTGCAGTAATACTGTACTGTACTATACTATACTGTACTGTACTACAACTGTCTGCCATGTACAATGCTGTTTTAACACCTTACTCTGGGCGTTCCTATAACACCTCTTAGCCACTATCCAATCACACCCTTAACACCTGGCTGTGATATGCTAATTGGGATTTTCCAGGGTAGATAATTGCCACAGATTCTTGTACAAGTCATTCTGAATTGAGAAAGCCAGTCGGATGACTAGCGAAACGTCTTCAAGAACTACATTTCAAGTCCAGTTGATCTAATTGAATACAACAGATATACCATGACCTGGATGAATGAGAACCTTCACAAGCATATAGTACTGTATGGTATAGTATAGTATAGTATAGTATAGTACAGTACAGTACAGCATAGCATTGTATAGTATAGTATAGTATAGTATAGTATAGTATTGTATAGCATAGTATAGTATAGTATAGTATAGTATAGTATTTGAGGTTGAATAAAGACATGTGTCCATCCAGTCCAACCCATCTAGCAATATCCTCATTTCCCTCCTAACTGTTGATCCAGAGGAAGGCAAAAAAAACCCACTAAATTTATGAAGGGGAAAAAAATTCCTTCCTGACTCCAAGTGGCAATCGGAAATTTCCCTGTATCAACTCTACTTTATGTATCAATACCAGTAACTTGCAACATTCCTTGTTTGCAGAAACTCATCCAGCTTTTTATTAAACTGACCAATGAACCTGCCATAACGTCCACTGGAAGACAGTTCCATAGCTTTACCGTTCTCACAGTGACAAACCCTTTCCCAACTCTACTTTATGTATCAATACCAGTAACTTGTAACATTCCTTGTTTGCAGAAACTCATCCAGCTTTTTATTAAACTGACCAATGAACCTGCCATAACAACGTCCACTGGAAGACAGTTCCATAGCTTTACCGTTCTCACAGTGACAAACCCTTTCCCAACTCTACTTTATGTATCAATACCAGTAACTTGTAACATACCTTGTTTGTAGAAACTCATCCAGCTTTTTATTAAACTGACCAATGAACCTGCCATAACAACGTCCACTGGAAGACAGTTCCATAGCTTTACCATTCTCACAGTGACAAACCCTTTCCCAACTCTACTTTATGTATCAATACCAGTAACTTGTAACATTCCTTGTTTGCAGAAACTCATCCAGCTTTTTATTAAACTGACATGGGGCGTATCTAGGGTCTAAGAAGATCAGGGGCACTTTTGGGCACTCCATGTTCACTTAACATTTTTTAAGTGAACAAAATCCTTCTTCAATCCTTTTGAAGTCACTTTATAATATATGGGAGCCGTCCCAAATAGGATAAATGTAATGTAATAGGCAGCCTGAAATACATTTATAATAAAAAGTAAATGGATCAACAGCGATACTAGTGAATTTCTACAATCAATTTCTGATTGATCCGATCGAATTAGCCAAATAATCTACCAGTGAGGGGTACATTGGATGAAAGCTGATCAGACATGTCAGAAAACTTTTTGCTGCCACAGTATCCTGAGAGAATTTCAGCTAGAATTCTAATCATAGGTCGTGCACGATGGTGCAGTTCAATCAATTTTCCATCTGAAGTACCTGGATCTACGGATCGTGCTGCCATGTTAAGTATATGGGCAGGGGCTACTTTAGTTTAGAAAATGTCACAGGAGGAAATTCAATGCATAAAAGGACAATTAGACAGTTCCCATCCCTGCCAATAAACCCAATAGAAGTACTTAAGATATAGGCCCATACACACATTTAGCTGTCTGGGTGCCAATCTAAAGTGTGTAGAGCAGTAAAGATGCGAACAGGCGCGATAAAGAGTGAAAAGTATCGCAGCAAAAACTTGCCGCATCTACAAGATGACTGCATTGTGAAAACCCTTAGACGTAGCCAAACAAAAGTAGCTCCTCCCCACTCATTTTCTCTGGCCACAATGATCAGCTTAAGCTGCTTGTTTAAATAGTGTTTGTTATCAATCAAACTTTATTGTTCCTGTTTTTTAATTATGTGAAATTTGTAGCAAAAGAAGTGAAAACCACATCTGATCATTGTTACCGGCTAGCCAGCTGTTCAGCGTTCCTGGCACTATATTTCAATTTAGCAAAAATTGGGAGAATACAGAGAAAGAAAAATAATAAAATTAACAACACGCCTATTAACAACGTAAACGCGCATTCCAAAAGCGAACGGACAGAACGAGTTGTCTGAACACATTAAGCACGCACCCTGAATGCTAAAAATTGGCCTCGCATTGGAAATGCAAAAATGAGCCTGCAAGAAAAAAGGGGCTGCGGGAGCTTTCACGCGAAAGACAAAATAGCAGACCTCATTTAAAGTCCAAGCTAAAAATGTTAAGAAAAAGGCGAATTAAATGTATACCAAACATGGTAAAAAGATGCCTTTTCGCTACCTTCAAGTTAGTGATAATATTCCACTCCATTTAAGGCGAAAACACACTTTTCGCTTTTTATAAATCGCGTTATGCCTTTTCGCTCCCTTTTCGCTCAAATTACCATTGCGATGTATGGCGATGTATGGCGAAAAGGGTTTTAGCGATAGGTCGCGGAAAAGTTTTCGCCACTCATTAACGCCACCTTTTTAAATCGCGTTAACTAGCTTTTTGGAGAAAAAACATGCGGTAAGTGAAAGCGAAAACTTTTCGCGACTTTTCGCCCTTTTAGAAATATGCCCCTAAATCTTCTAAGCTAACAGGTTATGATAGGAGTTCAGGTATAGTACACCCTAGGTCACCTTCTATCTCTATGCCCCTAAATCTTCTAAGCTAACAGGTTATGATAGGAGTTCAGGTATAGTACACCCTAGGTCACCTTCTATCTCTATGCCCCTAAATCTTCTAAGCTAACAGGTTACGATAGGAGTTCAGGTATAGTACACCCTAGGTCACCTTCTATCTCTGATCTCCTAATACATTGACTGATACTGGACACAGGGAGTTATAATTCACTAACCTCTCTTTAGTTTGTAATGTATTAAACCAAACAACATGCGATGGGTCATTCTGATGTTTCACCAATATAAATAAGAAGGTCTATAAAAATATCTTTATTCTTTTAGCGATAGACCATTGTGCCCAAGGAAATCATGGCTGTGAACATCTTTGTATAAGCTCTATTGGCTCCTATTCCTGTGCTTGTCGTTCGGGCTACCAACTCAACCATGATAAGAAAACCTGCACAAGTAAGTTGGGATCCATTTTTCATCAGTATTGAAAATCTTATGTTTTTTAATGAAATAGGGTTAATAAAGATCTCAAATAACCCAATCTGCAGCCAATTAAATGACGAGTGCTAAACTGTACAGACTACTATCGGATGCATGTCTATGAGCCTGAGAACGAAATTAAGACCAATGCACTCAATGGCCAATAAAGTTCTATAGATAATGGATCAAACGCAGATTCTGAATGGGAGCTATTTTTGTACTGGAGTAATAATCAATAATTTGCAATGATCAGAAATTTTTGCTACAATTTTGCAGACTTTTTGCTGTTTTATTTAAAGCGTTCTGGGAACTTGGTCTTACTGTTTATTGTCAAAAGCCTATTCAATATTGGTTACAAAGCCTTTGGTGAATACGGTTATCACTGTCGGTAAGAACTCTCCATGAATGTGAATTCCACCAAGCTTATGGATCTTATGTACTATCAGGGTTATTCAATAAAAGTTCTTATCATTTAAAATGGTGCTAATTTTGCCCCAACCAATCAGATTTTATTTACAATCCGAAACATCTGATTGGTTGGGGCAAAATTAGCACCATTTTTAACAATACTGAATGGATTAGAAGAAAATTCATTTTGATGTTTTCAATTTACTATTATGTTTTTTATCCAATGACTCTTTGTAGAAAAGGTCAAAGCTATTTAACATGGCATTCAGATCTAATTTGGACCAACATAAAAGATCATTCATTTGATGGTATTTAACTTAAGCCAACAGAGATTTCTTTTTCAGACAAACCTTTTTATGTTGGACCAATATAAAAGGTTCATTTGGATTTTAATATATGTTTGCCCAGAAATGAAATGAAGATGATTTGGTATCTTGCAAGATGTTTACAGTGAAAAACTGTATTTTTAACGATAAGAACTTTTATTACATCTCCCTGAATGTATTTCAAATTTAAACTAGATAAATGCAAGTTGAATAAAGAAATAAAAGCCCAGTAAATCAAATAACGCAACCAAATATGATCAAGCAATTCACTTCTGGTGATAAATCTGGTATCATGGAACTGATGCAGATCCAACGGATTTTTCAAAATTTTCACAAAATTTAAACTTTTCATCGAAAATTTGAAAATCGAAACATTGAAGATTCCAATGAAAATTGGAAAACTTCTACAGAAAATTTGAAAATGCTATTGAAAATGTAAAAAATACAGATTCACTCCAACTTCAATAGGTTCCAAGAAAAAGCTATCGGAAGGAAACTCGCCAGTTTCGATCATCTTTATTCTCTACACATGATCAAACTATCATCATGTGATATCCTGATATCCAGCAACCGCCATTGTTGCATACATGTCCAACCTATATGTAGCACTATTGAAATTGATTTATACAGACACTATATTCTGTTGGAATAGACATAATCTCCCTGTATTATATTTTGTTCTTGTAATCTGACAATAAATGCCCTCCTAGCTCTTTAAAAAGTTAAAACAACTATCAGGCCTATGTAATAAAAGTTCTTACTGTTAAAAAAAAAGGTGCTGATTTTTCCCCAACCAATAAGATGTTAGCTTTCAAATGTTGGGGCAAAATTATCACCAGTTTACGATAAGAACTTTTGTTACATAGGCTTGATAGTTTGTACAACACAAAATGTACAGGTTCTGTAAAAGTCTTTTTATTGTAATTTAAAGATTTTATAAAATTGTTCAAAATGGCCGCAAACAAGCCCTTGATAATGCTGGGCCATATATACTTTATAATGATTTATGACTTTTGAATATTGACTTCCAGTGATTGACTACTGCTCATATGGGAATCACAGCTGCCAACATGACTGTGTAAGCATTCTGAATGGTTATTATTGTCGGTGCAATGAGGGGTACACATTGCAAGCTGATGGGAAAACTTGCATTGGTAAGTCTTTTACAATTGACTAGAACAGTGAAGAATGAAATAGCAAGTAAACAGAAACCTTAACAGGCATGTCCACCCATAAAATTAAAATGTACACATAGCTGCAGCCCCAAACCCCACTTACGTTTCACTTACCTTCCCCAAACATGCATCTGAACATAGTTACAAGACCCGGTCCCTCGTTGCCTGGGTACCGCCTCCTGCTGCTGTTGCGAGCTGGTTTAGAGCGAGCACAGCAGCAGTAAGGCGCTTCCTGCACTCGTTGGCTTCACCAGTGCACCTTAGACTAACAACCACATCCAGGAAGGAGAGCTGTGAAGAGAAGCAGAGTGGCAAGGGACTGGGTGTTGTAAGTATCCTGCTAGGAGAGAGAAGAATTGACTTATTTGTGTAAGTTTATCTTTAGCCTGGATTTTAACATTCATTTTTAGTTTGCATCCAAGTGCAAATCTACTTTTGTTAACAGCTACATTTATCTGTAGTGTATATATGTGTTAATGTGCCTTACTGATTGTCATGTTGATAGATGTCCTCTAAGAAATGTTGCTGCTCCAACAAAGGAAGAAAGTTCTTGGTTAAAAAGCTGTATATTATGAATACTATTTCTTATACAAACAAGCCATATAGTAATGCAAATAGGGTTACAAAACATGTGTAATCATTAACCTCTATTCCTTTTTAATGACAGCCAATGACATGTGCAACATTGTGGACCATGGATGTGAATTTAAATGTGTGAGCACCCCTGGATCATACCATTGCATTTGTCCAGAGGGACAGGAACTTCAGGCAGATGGAAAGACATGCAACAGTAAGTTGGGCTACAATACATCAAGGAAATCAACAAAGGAGAGCAGAGGCACAGGCCATTTGCCTGCAGTAGATATATAATCATTACTAAATTGGTCTCTGGGTACATATTTTTAGAAGATGCAATAAGGCTCCTCAATAAATGCATTAAAGGAATAGTTCCCTTTTTTAAGTGAACTATTCCTTTAAGTTTACTTACTCACTTTACCAAAGACCATGATTCCAAAACCACTCATTTCACTGTGCTCCTTTCCATACTCCTGTGCATCATGATGTTACAACAGGGAGGAGTGGGGTTTAAAGTTAACATTTTGGGAAATTTAAATCCCCCAAAATAGCCTGCTCCCTAGAGCTAGCTTTAAACATAAGAACTCATCTAACATACTTAGGGTTATTCAATAAAAGTTCTTATCGTTAGAAATGGTGCTAATTTTGCCCCAACCAATCAGATCTTATTTAACATTTGAAAGCTAACATCTGATTGGTTGGGGCAAAATTAGCACCATTTTAACAATAAGAACTTTTATTGAATCTCCCTGACTGTGTATACCAAGTTCTATATTGAGTTGTGTTCTCCTTGTTAAGGTTGTCCTAGAATTTTTGTTGTGTTTTTTTTTTCTGACTTGTCTTGTAATATGAGGTTGAACTAATGTTTTACTGAAATAAACTGTTAGGCCTGACTGCCCTCCAAGGTCATTATTATACCCAAGAGACCATTCATTGTTTTTTTTTTTGTTTGTTTCCTGTTTCTAACCTTCTAAAGAGGACAAGTCAATTCCTTATATGAAGTGAAAAATAAAAATGAATAAAAGTTTTTAATAAAGAATGAAAAGATTATGGAATTAGCTTGTGTGTGTTAAGGGTGTGTGGGGTTATAGGTAAAACACATATTTGCCCTATACAAAATACATGGGAAATGAAATGTCAGCTTTAGTTGCTGGGATACCATATTCTGTTGCCTAGTGATGTTGCCCAGCAATTTATAGTGAAACATTACTGTGAAGATGGTTTTGACTTTCCTTTAAACTAAAAGGTCTAGAGAAATTTTTTTGTGAAAGACTGATAAATTCTAGAGAATATTTCTTAATTTTACAGAATGCTCAACTGGCTACATTGATTTGGTGTTTGTGATTGATGGATCTAAGAGTGTCCGACCTCAAAATTTTGAGCTGGTCAAGGAGTTTGTAATGAATATTGTGGATTCTCTGGATGTTTCTGCACATGGAACACATGTTGGTTTAGTTCAGTATTCCAGTCGCGTACGTACTGAATTTCCTCTCAGTCAATTCAAAAACTCTAAGGATATCAAGACAGCTGTGAAGAACATCCAGTATATGGAGAAAGGTACAATGACTGGCCTTGCACTGAAACACATGGTGGAGCAAAGTTTCTCTGAAGAAGAAGGTGCAAGAAAGAATGTACCCAAAATTGGTCTTGTATTTACCGATGGCCGTTCTCAAGATGATATCTCGGAATGGGCAAAAAGATCTAAAGAGGCTGGTAAGTATCTTCTTTCGCCATGACATTACATGTAGCCAAAGTAGAAAAAAAATAATTTATCCAAATAACTGAAGTGCTAATGAGATCAAAAATTTACTTACCCACCCTCAGCTCTCTGCCTCTATTACTACTCTGCTCCCAGAAGTAGTAATATGAGCTGAACCAACAGCAGCATCTGTGATTGGCTGAGAGTCAGCCAATGCTTGAAATCATAAAAAAGTCTGGTCAGATGAAAGGGGGAGTGGTTAAGAGCAGGGGGGGGGATAATTAGCATAAACAAAACAAGTACTGTATTTAAAGGGCATGTTCACCCTCAAAACTAAAATTCAACCCATTACTGGCCCCACTGTGAAGTTAAAAAAAAAACCTTACCTTTCTCCTCAGCTCCTTATGGGGCTACAATATGTCAAAAGTTTATATTTACAGTAGGGTGGACATGCCCTTTAAGACATGCAACAACACACACACGTCAGAGTAAGTGCTACTTACACATATTTATTTATGGATTAAGATGTGGAAAGATGGTTTTTTTCATCTTGCATTTGTCGTCATCGTAAAGACCTTTAATTATCTTTTTCTCCGCAGGTATAACTATGTACGCTGTGGGCGTTGGGAAGGCAGTTGAAGATGAATTAAATGAAATAGCTTCGGAACCTGTAAACAAACATTCCTTTTACACAGCAGATTTTAGTACCATGAACCTTATTGCAGAGGATTTTAAACTTAACATTTGCCCAGGTATTATTTAAACTCTCTCCCTGTACAATTCTTTTTGTATCTTGATAAACGTCCTTAAAACCGATTGAAACATTTTTTAAGTGCATCTCAGACTTTACACCCAGTGACAGGCCATGGGGATTTATGACAGGGTTATTCAATAAAAAGTTCTTATCGTTTAAAATGGTGCTAATGTTGCCCCAACCAATCAGATGTTAGCTTTCAAATGTTAAATACAATTTGATTGGTTGGGGCAACATTAGCACCATTTTAAATGATAAGAACCTTAATTGAATCTCCCTGATAGTGTGACCAATAAAAGACGAGGGCGTTATCAACATATGTTTCAGGCTCTTTAATGGTCACATTACTGTAAAAGTATTGTATATAAAGTAAGCAAGGCAATGTTACGTATTTCACAGGTTGCTTGGTAAGGTTGGAAAATAATGTTTTATAGGGATACCTAACATCCATCCTTGTCTAGCAGCAACACTGGATTCTTGCACATTATACAGTCTTGCTTGAGCAGACAAGAAGTGATCATGTTCTACAGGAGGAACCATCTTGGATTAAAATCTGATATTGCCACCAGAAGTTATTGGCCAAAAACTATTTATATTATAAGTAAAGATTATTATATAGAATATATAGAATCATTTGCAGCAATGTTAGAAACATCTGAAAGACAAGTAAAAGTTTGGTTGGCTCTTTTAATTTCAAAATAGATGGTCAAAATCAGAGCATCATCATTTGATACAATAAAGCTCTATGGAGGATTATATTATATTTACACTGTCTAGCAAATCCCAATTTGTTTAGACACTACCAGGTTGATGCATCTGAAGCTTCTATTGCTTTGGTGCAATCACAATCACATCTTAACTACAGAAGTTGGTATTATAAAGTCTTGCAAAGGGAACAATTTCACTTTTTTTATAAAGGTTGATGTCTTAAACTCATGCTAACCCGTATTACATTGGATAGTGTGACTTTAGGAGCTGTACACCTCTTGGGTGTATCAACCTGATTAAAGACACTTTTTCACAAGCTGTCTGCATTCTCTTACTGCTTTACCTGGAAACCCAGTATTAAGGAACGCTGACCGAGTTGTCTTTTTTGCTTTCAGAGGAGACGAAAGGTACAACAGAGACAAAGAACCCATGTGACTGTGAACACCTTGTCAGCTTCCAATCAAACGCCCTTGCAGCACTTGGGAATCTTTCAGAAAAACATATCCTTTATGGGCCATGTCATCTTGTTATTATCTCCTCCAGTTTGGATCACTAAGCTAGAAAACCGCTACCACCTGTGGATAATATAATGTGCCCTAACATAAGTGTAAAACACGTTAACCCAAAATTGCATCCGGTTGCATGTCTTTTCCACTTGTTTTAGCGATATTACATCTCCCTAATTGTCTTGTGTTGTAACCCTGAGAACATAATCAGGGAGATTCAATAAAAGTTCTTTAAAAAAATGCAGCTAATTTTTGCCCCATCCAATCAGATGTTAGCTTTCAAATGTTAAATAAGATCTGATTGGTTGGGGCAAAATTAGCTCCATTTTAACGTTAAGAACTTTTATTGAATCTCCCTGAGAGACTTTAACTACTAGCAGAACACCAGGCACAGGGAAAATGAACAGATATATACCCAGAGTTCTTTCATTATACTAGTAAAATCTGGAAAAAAATTTATATCTTTGATAGGGTTAATTATAATTATTATTATGGATTTATATAGCGCCAACATCTTCAGTGGTGCTTTACAATTACATGTATACATTCACGTAAGGCAACATACAAACTCTTTCTAGATGTGTCCAAGGGTGGATTCGAACCCAGGAATTCATGGCTGCAATGCATCAGTGCTTATCACTGTGTCTTTATCGTAGAGGAGCTTTAGCAGGAACATCTCACCTTAATGCCCAATGGCATAATTAGTAACCGCTGGGTCCCATAGCAGAACTATGATAGAGCCTCCCTCCCTGCTTTGACTACAGTGGTTAGGTGGGGGGAGGCTGTATCTGTCATAAGGAAAGTGAGATGATGGGTTCCCCCTAACTCCTGGGCCTCCTGTGGTTGCTGGATCTACTCCCCTGGTAGTTACGCCCCTTTACTGACTGAAGAAGCAGGATGGGTGGTTAAATGTATAAAGTCTAGTGTTATGCGAGCCATACACTATTTAGACCCTTTATAAAGTTGATGTTCTTTTTCATAAAATTTATCTAATGTCTAAATAGTGCATTTTTAAACCAGCTGTCCTTACTGCCCCACAACGTTCCTAACTTAGCCATTTTATTTTGAAATCGAGTTGAACGCAAAAAGAAAAAACGTTTAGGAGGATCTTTAAACATTGCACAAAAATCTGAAGACTACGGAAGGTGAGTATGTAGTGTATGGACAACTTTAGTCCAGGAACACTCATGCTAATATTTCGTCCATAACCGATCTATGGTTTGATATTTTGGTTGGATCAACTGGCAACTGGTGGTGACATCAGCAGCTGAGCAATTGTTCATGAAATTGATGATTAATTATACCCATTTGGTCAAGAACTAAATGTCAGCCATACAATTTATTACCAATTTGGTGACTGACAACTGGTTAATCTTTGAGATAGGGAACATCCAGTTGAAATTGTCTTGTGTATTAACCCATAGAAAGCTACTGTGGGCATTTTCTGGATACATTTATCATTAACCGGTGACTGGAGAAGAGTAGAAATTCACATTGGTGGAACCAACAGCATTTGCCGATTATTGGCAAGGTGTGGACACTGAAAGCAGTTGACAATGATACTGACAAACTACTGCCATAAATGTTCCTGACAGAACATTTATATCGGTTGGTATCTACTATAGTATCAGTATCGAGAACCGATACGCTTAGCTGAGAGTGTGGGCCGCATGTGAACTGACAGATTCTAATGCCTTATTTATTGTAAACTTCACAAATTTAATTTTCATTGCTCTTTATAAGTTTATTTTTATTTGGTAAAAAAAATAAAGGTTTTTAACCTATAAAATCTAAAATTCTTTAACACTCCTCACTAGCTCAGCTGACCGCAAGACTTGAAGATTTGGAAAAGCTGGTAGTCAACTAAAAATAAAACAAT
The DNA here is from genome assembly GCA_019447015.1 of Hymenochirus boettgeri. Classification (NCBI taxonomy): domain Eukaryota; kingdom Metazoa; phylum Chordata; class Amphibia; order Anura; family Pipidae; genus Hymenochirus; species Hymenochirus boettgeri. The sequence goes on along the minus strand of CM033476.1, from coordinate 70,760,156 downwards.
GACATCATAGAACTTTGCCAATTAAAACCAAAGTGGCTTTCCAGAGGTCTAACGGCATCTCATTGACGAGGACATTTCCCAAACTGTAAAACTACCCAAACTATAAATAAATGTGAATCAAATGTTTATTATTAATATGGTCGATACCATTTCTCTTATAACAGGTTTTGTCTTAAAGATGGCGGAACTCATAGTCATATATAGTATCTGTGTGTTTTTGTTTTTGTTTAATCTTCAAAACTGACTTTTTTTATACCGTACATACATTTTAACAGTGCCTCTTTTTGAAAGTTGATAAGCTAAACAAAGGTTTTTCTATATCCTTTAAGATTTTGGTTTTCTTTCTATATTTAAAAGAATGTTAATTTTGTAAAATAATTCCGTAGTTTGTGATTTCACGAAATGGTTAAAATTGTTAAATAAGACTGTTTACTTCTATTCATCCACAATCAAGGGATTTTAAAAGGGTTTCTAATGTAATCCAGCCAAAATAGACCTCATTTGACAAGTGTAAGGAAAGGAAAGGAAGTTTATATAACGTGCAAAGAAATTGAATTTAGAGAATTAGAGAATTTAGAGAATTAACTATTATAACTAAAAGGTGAAAAAGGAAATAATATTGCAAAGTTATCTTAATGACATTGGCGAACAGCAGTTAATGATTTAAAGGACAACAGCTGTTGCTCCACCTCCCTTTTGGCCCAGGACTTAACCAATGGGAAGACACGTTAAGCAAGAACAGATACATCTCAGCCTGAGGTGGGGTGGAGCTTAGACAATACACATATTTTCTGACACAGCTGGACAGCTTAAAACTAATTACATTTAAAATAAAACTTCAATCAATTCATTTCATAATTTAGAAAGGAAGAATTGGAGCAAGGTTAGTATATTAGATGTGGGTGCTGATAAACTTTAAAACCAGCTGTATTTACTTTATATACCAGAATTGTTTAGAGAGGTTTCAGCTGATAATAATGATGGAATCCTTAGATCTGCCCCGAAGATATTAAGTCTAGAGGTGACATTCCACAGAGGCTTCTTATTTGGGATAAACACAAATGCTCATTTGTTTGGATTTTGTTTTGTAAAACCAAGTTTGTTTCTTCTCCTAGAAAGATGGTTTTACAATTCACCAACACTTGGGTGTAAAATGTGGATAACTGTGTGAATCTTGTACAAAAGGCCAGTGGTTCACATGAACTGTTCAGTGGTTCACAATGGAAGCAATAACTAGGTGTTTGATGAAGCACTTACAGTAGGTATACAAATGTCCCTCCTTATATTACATTGGTTCCTGGTTCTATACCCCACTGGGACCCAAAATGCTAAAATAAATAGGGCCAAGAAACTATTAAAAAACAACAACTTTCCTTCCCTGAACTTCTAATGCGATTAGAAGTTTTCCTAACTTCTGTTTTGCCTAAATTTAAAATGAATTGGCTTTCTCAGAGTGTTTGCAACTTTCCATCTACCTGGCTGAGTTTGATAGAAAAAAATATTGTTAGATATATTGTAAGTCTAGAGTCTGTCACGAAAATGGCTTGTAATACTGCATGTAACAATATCTTCCATTAAAGGGTATGTCCACCCCTAAACTAAATGTTGTGTTTGGCCGATTTGCCTCCCAAAACCTCGACCTCGTAACTTTTCAAATCTGCTCCTAAATGTACTTCCCAGCCCTCGTTCCCTCGGCTATCTTCAGCAGCAGAAGGAGCCAGACCGGCAGTGGTGTTTATGATTGGCTGAGATGCCAACAAGACTGAAAACTCAGCCAATAAGACTGAAAGATACATTCACTCAGTAGCAAAACTTCTAAAGCCAGTTACTTTTAAATGAAAGCAAAATGGGAGTCAGGAATACTTGCTCTCATCTAACCATATTTAAGCGGCTTAGAGATTCTTTCAAATGTAAACATTTTCCAATAAAATGCTTTGATTCCAACTGCAGGCCTAAGGTGGCCATATACACCAATGTCATTGTCTAATCACAGATCACACCGTTGTTCGTAGACAGTAAGATTTTTCTATGAAAAATATTATTATTTGCTGCCAGGTTGGTTAGACAATTTGCCATTAATGGGCAGATGTTATTGTTACTTTTTTTATACTTGTTCTTACAAGGACCTTTCCTACAGATGTCATAAATGAACTGATACCATTGTAAATGATAGAAACTGTTAAACACGTCTGATTAACTGAACAACTGATTTCCTTTGCCTGGTTTTACAAAAATTGTATGAAAGTATCAGACCACTGTCGGACGTATTGGTACATGTATGGCCTTTATGGGCTCCCTGGTATATGCGCTGGCCATGTTATATATTGATAGAGGATTTTGTTGCAGGATTTTTAGGGCTAAGCCCCACTTGTGTGATTTGGATTGCGTTTTGCGCTCTGGTCACCCTCCCGATTCGCATTGCCGATGCAATGCTAACTGAGTGTTCCAACTATGTGCGCTGCTCTCCGATCCATTCCTATAACACGTGTGTACAGGTACAAGCACACATAGCATATCGCGCATGGCAGCGCATTGTAAAAATGTTGCATGCGCTGCTGTGCATGATAGTGGGACCTAGCCAGTAACTCCAGCCATTAGCTGGTGTCAAAAAGTCTGCTACTATCGGCATATAAAACCATGGTTAAGTTCAATGCTAGCCATAACAATGTAGTTATAATTGTGTTAACAGAGATAACATTGCTTAGCGTAATTCCACACAGGAATGTTGCACTTCTTAGAGCATCTCCCTGATAGTCCCAATGTCATTTGGAAGCAGAGGATTATGGTTTCTAAAAATGCGGGCGTTCCACTGGGAAATATTTTGGTAAATATTAAAAAAAACTTTCACTAAAACATCAATGGAGCAATTGGATTCATTTGTGAAGTTACCCATGTTTGGTATGATCCACAGAATGTCTGTTTCCACTGCACATTAGAGCCATTGCATGTGTTTAAATGTAAAGTTGTTTGGGAAACGTGATCAGAATTGTAAAGCAAATGTATTATTTTGTAGACATAAAAATGCCTGTGAAAATTCATTTTGTCTTCAAAAAAATCTCTTTATGTAACAATTTATATGACTGGCACTGATTATGAGAATAAATGGTTTTTTTGGTTTTTTTTTCAATTTTTAATTTGTGTTCAGTTGTGATATTCAGTTATTTAATTCTTAGTTCTGCAACTAAAGGCAAATGGCTGAATACAAGACTTTGTACATGAACATATACAAGGCAAAATGCAGTGGGATATTTATAAGGATGGTAAATCAACCAAGATGTTTCATGATCACATAAGAACCGGGAACTCCATATTTACTTAAAGTGGATCTGTGGCCTCCTTATAGGTTAGGGATAAATAACGAACCCTTAATCACATCTCTAGTTATTGCTGAACATGTTTCGCTGAACAACATCCTGAACACTTTCTGCTCGAACACCAGATTTCAACAACTTGTAGCACATTCAGGTACTTTCTGTATTCCCCATCATCAAGTCTTAAAGGGTAAGTACACCTAAGGAAACTACTTATGGGTTTCAGTTTTATTGAAGAACGGGAGGGAAAGGAGCTGTGTCTTACCTCCTGTTCTTTAATAAAACCTGCAGGAGGCAGGAGCGAAGGTTAGAAACTTTTAAGCCCTGTAAAGGTTGGGCCTTCACAGTAATTTTCAGTGATACCATTCATATCTTCTCCCAGCAATCAGTAGTGCTGGCCATTGGGGTTATTAATATAACATAATTAATACAATAATGGTTAATTACCTATGTCATTGAACGTGGATCAGGGTTGCCACACTTTAGGGTAGGGGAGTTGTGAGTGCATTTTAGACAAGCTGCAGTGTAAGGAACAGCATTTCCAGACCAGGGAATATGTGTGGCTTTCAGCTAGCAGAGGTGGAAAGGTGGCTATCGCAATCTTCTGATTTTTGGAGGTTGCATTGGTGCTTTATGGTTCTCCATGGGAGCTAAATAGCTCTTTATAGCCATCTAGTGGCTATAATTATGTATACATACAGTTTCATCAATCCAGTGCTACTGTGATCCATTCGTTTGGGCATTGTACAGTAAAAGGCAAGTCCACCCAATTAAAAACTTCTACTATCCATCAAAGTCCATCACTAGCCTAACCTTAAGACAAATCGCTCATAAACGTTAATCTTCTCTCTCCACACTAGTCCTAGAGGTTCACGCCTCCTCTTCTCACTTTGCGAGCTTGTAAGGAGTTGTGCAACTGCAGAGGAGGTGGCTTGGAGAGCAGCCACAAGATTTCATTATCATACAGGGGACATAACACAGGTACCTCTAGAATAAAGGGTGTACTGAAATAATGAAAACTTCCTATTCCTTCCTTAATTTATTTATACTATGAATGACTGCTTAGGCTGGAATCCCTGTTAAAGTTCAGAAAATAAGATTTAAACTTGATTGGTGATTTCTCTTTTTTTATATATACATTCCATTTTGCCATTAACCAGTAAGTTCTAAAATGCTATGCCTATCACTGGTAAAATGGCATTTATATGTGTTCAGTATGTGTTGGAAAGATGTGTCAGTATTTTCTTAATTCTTTAAATAAAAAGCAATATAAAAGTGATATATCATATGTACCTTTAAACCATTTCTGCTCATCATTGGATAACTGAAAAGTAAGACAGACCAATCCCAGACTGTTATTAATACTTTTCATCAAAACAAATTGTCATTTTATGTCAAAGGCACATTTAGACCATAGCACAGGTATTACTATGTACAGGTATTGCACACCCAGAAGTAAAATATAAATGCAGTTTAATACATGGTTTCATTAAGACGTGTGACTCTGATAACAGGTAAACACTGAATAAAACAGATGGTATACTTAAGAGACTTTTATAATGGCATTAGTTACAGGATATGCATGGTACATGACTTGTTTATAATATAGTGGATAATGCACCCCCTACTGTAAATTATAAGGATATCAGAAGTCACCGAGGAGTAGAGATGGCCGATGACCTTTTTTCGAGCTTCCGCATTCTATTTTCGAGCCACGTTCGATATTTTTCGAATTTTCTTGGAATTTTCAAGTTTTCAAGGAATTGTCGAAACTTTTGCAAAAAATGATACAGTAACTTACTGTAAATGGCTCTGGGACCTCAGAAATGGTCTGGGGAACAGACCAATCTGATTGTAACCAATTCTGATTGAAAAATAATCTTATTGGTTAGTATACCAATCAGATTCTTTCTAAAATAATTTTAATGTATCCTATCAGAATTGCTACAAATAAAGGTGAAGTTTTAAAACCCTAAAGCTTGAAGCCTGTTATTTGCAGTGTATATGTTTACAAGGACATGCTGAAAGGCCGCTGACGTGGAGCTCCGCTAACAGAGGGGGTAGGTGACCGCTCCTCTATTTTCTGTATAGGAGCGCTAAAGTCTGGGAACATGATAATCATCGAACGTTCAAATTTGTGTGTTCAAGTTTGGGTCTAGTCCATCTCCAGTCATGAACTTCCTACTGTGCTTCTTCAGAATCCCCCCCCCCCCTTAACAATCCTGCGCTTGCCCCTGGATTTAGAGCATTCCATTGGGGAAAAGGCACGTACAGCGCTAGAAGTGCACTATAATGGAGGGGCACGTTATTTTGACATCCATATCACTGTCTTGGTCCTCCAGAATTGGTTTGTTAATTAATGAATGTTCAATGTTAATTTACTGCTGCGGTTGTACATTATCGATAATGCACTGTATCGCTAAACTGCAATACTGTGTGTTTTTAAATAGGGCCAGTAGACCTCTAAAAGGCCTAACACTAAATTCGTCCAAAAAACTTATGGGGGGGGGGGGGTTAGTCCTCAAAAGGACTTTGGGTCCCAAATTGTGTGAATACAGGATGGGTAACAACAAGTGCTAATCCACCACACTAAAATCACACACAGTAAGCTTCAAAACATGGAAAAAACTCTATAACTCCTACACTGTCAGGTCTCCACTAAACTCACTTTAACACACGACAATGTGGCACCTGTCTAGCTGCCTTTTATACCCAGGGGGTTGGCACGGGTAAAAACAGCTGCCATTGGTGAATTTGATACATGAAAATCTTCGAAAATGTTCAAAGGGTTCGGAAAATCCACGGATTGGCAGATCTCGGAGATCTGCATGGAACAGGTTTGGTTCCACAATCCGGTCCATCTCTAGTTAGTATGCCAATCAGAATTGGTTACAATAAGATTGGAATCTAATTGTAACCAATTCTGACAGGAAAAGAATGTGATTGGTTGGTATACCAACAGATTCTTTCTGAAAATTCTGATTGTAACTAATCAGGATAGGATTCTTTTTGAAAGTTCCCCAGACCATTTCCCAGGGCCCTTTACAGCAAGTTAATAAGGGGACTGGGGGGATTGAATACGAAGACAGATTGGATAATTGAATAAGTCCAACTTGTTTGATGATTGCTCAAAATTAGTTTTTTTTAAACTATAGTTACCCTTTAAGGTTCGTACACACGTGCAATCGCGAGTGCCGACCTGTGCCATACAATGTGTACGAACGAACGTTCGGCAAATATTTGGCCCGTGTAGGGGCACTTTATCGGCCGTTCCTTTGATGGCCGTTGCCTGATCCGCCGGGTGATCACCAAACGAACGTCTGTTTCGGGTGATAAAGTGCCCATACACGGGCCGATTATCGGCTGAAACGTTTGTTCGTACACTCGTGCGGGTCGGGACCCCCAAACACGTGTGTACTAACCTAAGGCATGGCTGCAACAGGAATAGACAGGTAGGTCACAAGGTTACAAAAGCATGTAATAAACTGGTAAAAATAGCGGTTGGTGTTGTGGGCAAATAACTGACAAGTCACCAGTTTTTATTTTAAGGGTGAACAGTTATACATGCAGAGAAGAAGGATGCAGATGCTTCATGGAAGGACTTTGTCTCACACTTGAAAAAGGACAATTGTGTCCGAAACATGTCGTGTGTTATCAGCCACTTTTGCAGGGCAAGCAGTGTTACTAGAGGCAATTTACAGCCAGTTAGCGTGGACCTTCTTTGATATACACTATGCCTATGATGGCCTATGATGGAGACTTAGCCTTTTTATGGTCTCCTCCTCTTCTTATCTGTAGCTTCACCTCACAGGTATATTCCAGCCAGAGGTAGTTGAAGTATCTGTTCTAGACAAACCTATATGCACTGCCTGTGGATATATAGCTCACTAAGCAATTTGTGTTGTGATTTCAAACATCCTATCAGTATGTTTTTGTGATTGTGGGGGAAACCGGAGTGCCCGGAGGAAACCCACGCAGGCACGGGGAGAACATACAAACTCCTTGCAGACGTGTCCAAGGTTGGATTTGAACCCAGGTTTCCACGCTGCAATGGCATCAGTGCTAACCACTAAGCCACCGTGCCGCCCAACTATTGTACAACTCTACAACTCTTCTAAAGCTATTTGCATAAAGGGGTGGAGCTATGACTCATCACTGCACAGTTGGTATTGATAGAAGCACAAAGCCTAAAGCTGGCCATACACAGGCAGATATTAGATAGATTTGAGATATCTGTTTAATGTCTAAAGACCACATTGTACAAGCAGCAATTTTTATCTTGAGATGTTCCTATCTGGCCCATTCATTTTGTCATCTCAAATTGCATTAAAGAATGGGCTACGCAGTTGGTGCAATGACATGAATAATATAGTAAGGGGGGAGCAGCCTAAAGTTAAAGGTCAGCTGGGAGGAGGAGCCAATAACAAGCACCAGTGTGTTTATATAGACTTTACTTAGTTTAAGGTTGGTGAAGAAGCCCCCCCCAGTAACATGTTCACTATACTTACAGTTAACAAAAATGTAGGTAGACAATCAGGGGGGTTGGACAGTGGCGTACTTGCAGAGGCCTGGGCCCCCCCGCAAAAATGGAGGCCGGGCCCCTGACCCCCTTCCCCTATCCAAGATCCCTGCCGCGGTCAGCTGTTTTAAACAGCTGATCGCGCGTATGAATGAAACATATGGGCGATCAGCTGTTTAAAAGACCGGACCCAAACTTCCAGAACTGAACTGTTTGGGTCCGGTCTTTTAAAAAAGCTGATCGTGCGTATGTTTCATTAATACCCGTGATCAGCTGTTTAAAACAGCTGGCAGCGGCCAGGACCTTGGGCTTGTGGCAGGCGGTAGTTACGCCATTGGGGTTGGAGGGACAATGGACCGGCACCCCTACTGTGTTCCGGCATTGTCCCTGTATATAACGTCTGGGCAGTGTAAGTCTCCATAAAGTTTTTTAAAGACCGGAAATTCCTCTATACAAAGACCTGTCAGTGGCACTGCCCGGCCAGTAGAGTCTGTGAGGAACGGTGGAAAAATCCTGGTGCACGGGGCGGGAACAACCTCCGTGGCTCCTGTCTGTGTCTGAAGTTACTAAGAGGAAGTTCTCTGCACAGCCGGGTGGTAGGAAAGCAGGGCTGAAGAAACCGGGAGAGCGGAGCATTAAGGAAGTAGAGGTCAGTGCCCTTGCATGTGGGAGATGCACTTATTGGACCCATTACAATCCTGATTGTAACGGGTCCAATAAGTTATTAGCATGGAGGTATTTAGTAATGCGTGTAGAGACGAGACTTTCTAGGAGTTTTGATGCAAACGGTAAAAGGGAGACAGGGTGGTAGTTTGACAGACAGGTAGGGTCCGGAGAGGGTTTTTTAAGAAGAGGTTTGACACACGCATGTTTAAAGGCAGCAGGAAAAATCCCAGGGGTCAGGGAGGAATTAAAAATGTGAGAAAGAGCAGGGGAAAGGATTTAAGCGCAGTGTCTGAGTAAGAAGGAGGGCATGGGATCAAGGGTACACATTGGAAGCGGCAAGGACAATATGAGTTCGAAGACTTCAGACTGGGTGTCGGGTGAAAGATTCCAGGACTGCAGGCGGTGGGGCAGGCAAAAGAAGGCGAGAGTTGTCTTAAGGTGTAGGAGTAAGGGTACGGATATCATCTATTTTATTTCTCAAGTAGTCTGCAAAATCCTGAGGAGCATTAATGGAATGAAGAGTGTCCGTAGAGGCGGGCTGCAAGAGATCGGTAAATAGGGAAAATAGACCACGTGGGTTATTTTTATTAATGTTTATAAGCGTGCTAAAGTAGGAGGGTTTTGCTGCTGAAAGAGATGAATCAAGACACAACAACATGAGCTTGCAATGGTTAAAGTCCACCTGACTGCGTGACTTTTTCCATAGCCGCTCAGCTGCATTAGCACAGCGGCGTAGGAACTTGGTATCTGAATTGAGCCAAGGACGGGGATTAGCGGGGAGACGTTTGTGAGTTTGTAGGGGGGCAAAGAGTCAATAGTAGCGGATAAGATAGAGTTATAAAAATGTATTAGTGAATCAGGGTTGGGATCAGACATGAGAGCATCGAGGCTAGAACTGAGAGAGGATGAGAGAGCCGGAAGGTCTATTGCACATGTATCATCTTTCTACAGTTCTCCTTATGGCCCTACATCCCGTTTAGCATGGTCTGATCATGTCCACATTAGTAGGTACCCCATGAACATTTTCCAAGTCACAAGATCTTGGAAATGAAAAGGGTACAGAGAAGGGCAACTAAATTAATAAGGGGACTGGGGGGATTGAATATGAAGACAGATTGGATAAGTTGAATAAGTCCAACTTGTTTGATGATTGCTCAAAATTAGTTTTTTTTAAACTATAGTTACCCTTTAAGGTTCGTACACACGTGCGATCGCGAGTGCCGACCCGCGACGCACGATGTGTACGAACGAAGGTTTCGGCAAATATTTGGCCCGTGTATGGGCACTTTATCGGCCGTTCGTTTGGTGGCTGTTGCCTGATCCGCCGGGTGGATCACCGAACGCACGTCTGTTTCGGGCGATAAAGTGCCCATACACGGGCCGATTATCGGCTGAAACGTTTGTTCGTACACACCGTGCGTTGCGGGTCGGGACCCCCAAACACACGTGTGTACTAACCTTAAGGCATGGCTGCAACAGGAATAGACAGGTAGGTCACAAGGTTACAAAAGCATGTAATAAACTGGTAAAAATAGCGGTTGGTGTTGTGGGCAAATAACTGACAAGTCACCCGTTGTCTTGTTTTAAGGGTGAACAGTTATACACTTATCATGTTTATAATACCATTAAATGATCTTATGTTAACATCTGGTCACTTGCCATTTATTTGCACTTTGACATTTGCACATCTAACTCATATTTTACGGTGCGATTTGTAGCCTTTATTAATGGGGGAATGGCCTATGATGGAACGTAACCTTTATGGTTGGTCGTCTCCTCTTCTTACTTATCTGTAGTTTGGACTCCTCCCCTAAAGCTTGGAGATCATAAAAATACTGATAGGTTGTAAGTGTCAATAAAAAATTGCTTTTGCATATGACCATTGCAGACTTTGACTGCAATCTCTCACCAATGTGCATGCAAGGCAATCAGTTGGGAAACCGAGTGCCCGGAGGAAACCTAGGCAGCACAGGGTGATAAACTCCATTTGCAGATGACTTGTTCAGTGTTGGAATTGAACTTGAGACTCAATGACTCATTGCTGCAAAGGCATCAATGTTACCACTCAGCCAACTGTGCTGCCCAAGTATTCTTACTGTAAACAAACAAATAAGACATCGTAAATGATGACATCGTCACTAGCTATTTGCATAAAGGGGTGGAGCTATGACTCATCACTGCACAGTTGGTATTGATAGACGCACAAAGCCTAAAGCTGGCCATACACAGGCAGATATTAGATAGATTTGAGATATCTGTTTAATGTCTAAAGACCACATTGTACAAGCGGCGATTTTTATCTTGAGATGTTCCTATCTGACCCATTCATTTTGTCATCTCAAATTGCATTAAAGAACGGGCTAGGCAGTTCTTAGAGTGGACATTTGTCTTATGAGAGATTTGACATCTGTCTAAT